>JANFOE010001131.1:2500-97500 GCA_025667525.1 Glebionis coronaria | reverse complement strand
TCTACCTTGAGATTAGAACTCGACATCTAGCCTTGTTTCGTTAAATTATGAAGTAGGCAACGTTGTGTAGATTGGTCCTAGCTAAAAATTAGGTCTCGACATTTAGCTTAGTGTCCGAAAATAATGTAAGCGACGATGTAAGGTTTTCTACGCCAAGAAGGGAGCTTGTGGATATAGTGGAAATCTCGAGTAGGTGTACTCGAGGAGTGGAGTAGAAATGAGGATAGAGCCTCGTTGTCGAACCACTATAAATCTTGGTGTCTTCTCATTAGGTTGTCTCTTTCCTTACTCTTTACTCATTTCATTATCATTACACTTACCTATTACCATTGCTAATGCATTTCAATTGAACCTTATCATTATGCAACTTAGCTTCTAGTAAAAGATAGTTTTGATACAAACCTAATTGAAAGTAATTTAATTAGGTGACTAATCGAAGAGAAACTATTCAACCCCCCCCCCCCCTTCTAGTTTCTACAATTGGTATCAGAGCGATGGTCACTCAAGATCTTTGACGTATATTGTACTTTAAAACTTGGATCGATCCATTATCTCCTCAAATTAGAAGGTCAAGTTGTACTAAAGTTTCTCTTTGGTCAAAACTATTTTTTTTTGGAAAATAGGTCTTTTAATTGATAATATTGCATCCCTCTTAGATTAGTAGCTTTTATGCATTTTAGATCTACTCTTGAAATGTATCTACTATTTTGCATCTTGCTTGGTGTAGGTACTCATGAAGATCAATCAGTTAATTAGTTGTGGATTGAGTTACTTGCACTTGTAGAAGACTCATCTTCATTGATCTTCAACATCTTTGAATGATGATATCAAGATGATTGGGAATGATACTATTCCTTGAATACTTAGTACTCATCATAGTCATTGTTGGGCTTTGCATTGATTCCTTGATGGATTGGAATTCTCTTTATGGACAAGGTACGCTTTCGTTCTTCCACACGCCCTTTGATCATTATTTTGATCATTACTTGACTATGTGCTTGTTCTTGGCATCCTTGCCTTGACATTTGTTTGTGATTTGTGATTCTTTTCTTTTATCCTCTCAAACCTTCATTGCTTGGATACTTGACTCACTATGGTGATGTAGATTGAGTTAGTAGTAGCTTAAAGTATCAAGCATGATATCCATGGTTTGCACCCATACGGTTAGTAGTCCCTTTGTGGGAGAGAAAGTGAATTAATACCTTGCTCATATTTTGGTTTAGACTAAGACTATTATTGAAAGTGATCTTAGTCTATGCGTCAAAATTTGCTTTGTGTTTATTTAATAAGTTTGAAAACACTTGAAAGTGATCTTAATAAGTGTTTATTTAATACTTGGTAAACCCTTGTATTAAATGGCGCCGCTGCCGGCTCTTTTCGTTAAGATTAACGGTTTTTAGTGAGAGACGCGTTGGATTTTGGGATCCGTTCACTTTTGAACGTTATTTTTCTTGCTTAAAAATTTTCAAAAATCCATAGAAATTAAAAATTTTCAAAAATAGAAAAACATAAAAAACCAAAAATATTTCTTGTCTATTTTTCTCTTCCTTTTGTAGGTGTGTATGCGTACTCGTGCTCGTAAGAAGAAAGCAGCTCAAGCCGAAGACATTACTCCACCTATTGTCACCATGGACAATCAACCAATGATCGAGCTTTTGCAATCGCACGTAGAGGGCAACACCGATGCTATTGTCGTACCCGAGATTGGAGCCAACAATTTTGAACTCAAATCCGGCTTCATTCAAATGGTCTCTGCTCAATCTTTCTTGGGGCGTTCGCTTGATGATCCTCATGACCATATAAAAAGGTTTCTTCAACTCACCAATACGGTTAAGTATAATGGGGTTTCACAAGAAGTGATTCGCTTGCAACTTTTTCCTTTCTCCTTAGAGGGACAAGCCCGAAATTGGATTGATAAGGAACCGCCACAAAGTATTCTTACGTGGACGGATTTAGAGACTAAATCATCAACTACTTTTTCCCACCCTCACGTACTAACGCTTTGCGGAATGAAATCATTACCTTTGAACAAAAGTACGATGAGACATTTAGTGAATCTTGGGACCATTTTAAGGAACTTTTAAGAAAGTGTCCACAACATGGTTTCACAAAAGTACATCAAATTAATACTTTTTACAATGGTTTAAGCATGAATGACCAAGATTCACTAAATAGTGCCTCAGGGGGGTAACATTTTGGTTAAGTCTTCTAATGCCGCATGGGATATAATTGAGAATAACTCTAGAGTGCAAACCAAAAGTGTTCGAACTAATGTGGCTAGTGCTAGTACTAGTGACGCCGACAAGAGAATTGATAAGCTTACTTCGATTGTGGAATCGCTTGCTGTACAAACCGCCAACAATGCCAAACAAATCAATGCCCAAGCTAATGCTTTGAGTCAATCATGTGAAATATGCGGGGGATCTCATTCATACACCGATTGTCCTTCGACTCATGACAATTCGGAAAATGTGTATGCCGCCAACGATAACTATTCCACGGGAGGCTATCAAGCACGTCCTCAAGGTGACTGCAATTTGCTCAGTTATCGTTCAAACAACTTTCTTTCACCACCCGGTTTTCCACCTCAAAACCCAAACAACCTCAATCGCAACAATCAAAACCAACCTCGAGCTCCAAATCAATATCCAACCCAAAGAAACCCATATCCACCTCAAGGAAACAACCAAGTTTACCAACAACCCGCTTATCAACCACCTGCCTACCATACTCTTCCTCCCACCCAACCCACCGCATTTAATCAAGAGGTTGAAACTTACATGAGGACTAATGACGCAATAGTGCAGAATCTTCAGCGACTAATGGCCAACTTGAAAGGAGATATGGTGAAACAAAGGAATGATCTTCTAGCCGATATGCGAAACTCTTTGAGCAGTCAAACGAATGACTTAAGGGATATGATGGCTAGTTTCTTCCAACGTAATCAAGCCTCTGGTTCGGGTTCTCTTCCGAGTAACACCGTTGCCAATCCAAGAGGGGAGATGAAAGCAATCACCACTAGAAGTGGAAAAGGTTTAAAGGAACCCGAGCTTCCTACACCTACACCGGAGATTGTGACAAATGAAAACGAGTCTCCTTCTCCAATCCCTCCACCTTCTAATTCTCCAATCCCTCCACATTCTATTTCCCCAATTCCTCCACCTTCTACTTCCACCCCTCCACCACCCAAGGATGTGACTGAGAATTCTATTCTAAAGTCTTCATCTCAACCCAATATACCTTATCCCTCAAGGTTGAGGAAAGAGAAGTTGAAGAACAAGGATGATATTCAGGTTTCTAACTTTCTCAAAATGTTTAAGCAACTTAATTTCAACATCTCCTTTGCCGAGGCTCTCACTCACATGCCCAAATATGCTAAATTTTTTAAAGATCTTCTCAGTGATAAGGAGAAACTTCTTGACATCACTCAGACCCAACTTAACGAGAATTTCTCCACAGTCCTCTTAAGGAAATTACCCACCAAACTTGGTGATCCGAGTCGTTTTCTCATTCCTTGCAACTTCCCCGGGGTAGAGAATTGTATGGCCCTAGCCGATCTAGGTGCTAGTATCAACATAATGCCTCTAAGCGTTTGGAAACAATTATCTCTACCCGAGCTAGTCCATACACGAATGACTTTGGAATTAGCTAACCGTACGGTTGCTTATCCAGTGGGGATAGCCGAAGATGTCTTCGTCGGTGTCGACAAATTCACCTTTCCGACGGATTTTGTTGTCGTTGACTACGAGATGGACCCCCGTGTTCCATTAATCGTTGGACGTTTTCTTGAGGATCGGTCGCACTCTCATTAATGTAGCCGCGGGCGAATTAATCATGAGAGTTGGTGACGATAAAATCGTCTTCAACATGGGTAAACTTTCTAAGCAGCCTTCTGAAAACGAGAGTGTTAATTTTATTGACGTTCTTGATGAGGCTTGTGAAGAACATTTCAAAGACGCTTGTAAAAGTGGTTCTTCTTCTCTACCCATTGTTGAGGCCGTTGCCTCTATTGCTCCATCAATAACTCCATTTGGAGAAAGTGATTTCATTTTGAAAGAATTTAAAGCAACTTTGGGAGATGTGGACTTACAATATGACGATTCTCCCTCCAATTGGGATGAAGACATTCGTACCATTGAGAAACTTCTCAATGAGGACCATATTTCTCCACCATCTCCTAAGGAAATCTCTATCGATGATCCGAATTTGACTATGCCTTCCATCGAAAGTCCTCCGAATTTAGAGCTTAAGGATCTGTCGTCTCATCTCGAATACGTGTTCCTTGACGACAATAAGAAGTCACCCGTCATCATCGCAAAGGATTTGAACGAAGACGAAAAATCCAGACTTATCACCGTGCTGAAGAATCATAAGAAAGCGATTGCTTGGAAAATCTCCGATATTCGTGGATTTGATCCTCACTTTTGCACACATAAAATTCTCATGGAGGACTACTTTAAACCCACTATTCAAAGCCAAAGAAGGGTGAATCCCAAGATCCATGATGTTATCAAAAAATAGGTTATCAAACTTCTTGATGCGGGAATGATCTACCCTATCTCGGATTCACCATGGGTTAGTCTGGTCCATTGTGTGCCTAAGAAAGGCGGAATCACCGTTGTGCCCAAAGAAAACAACGAGTTGATTCCTACTCCTCTCGTTACAGGATGGAGAGTTTGTATAGACTATCGTAAACTTAATGATGCTACGAGAAAGGATCATTTTTCCCTTCCTTTTATGGACCGAATGCTTGAACGTCTAGCGGGTAATGACTATTATTGCTTTTTAGACGGTTTCTCCGGGTATTTTCAAATTCCCATCGATCCTAAAGACCAAGAGAAAACCACATTCACTTGTCCTTATGGAACATTTGGTTACAAAAGAATGCCTTTCGGCTTATGCAATGCTCCTGGGATGGTCCAAAGGTGTATGATGGCTATCTTCCTTGACATGGTTGAAGAAACTATAGAAGTCTTCATGGATGATTTCTCGGTCTATGGTGACTCCTTCTCTCATTGCCTTGCCAATTTGGAACGTATGCTTAAGCGGTGTGAAGACACTCGCCTTGTTCTAAATTGGGAAAAATGCCATTTCATGGTAAAAGAAGGCATTGTGCTTGGACATAAAATCTCAAAAGCTGGTCTTGAAGTCGACAGTGCTAAAGTCGATGTTATTGCTAAATTGCCTCCACCTTCAACCGTGAAGGGTGTGAGAAGTTTCCATGGTCATGCGGGCTTCTATCATCGATTCATTCAAGATTTTTCTAAAATCGCTCGCCCGATGACCAACCTCTTTGAAAAAGATACTCCCTTTATCTTTTCTAAAGAGTGTCTTGAATCCTTCAATCTTCTTGAGGACAAGCTAACTAAGGCACTGGTCTTGGTTACCCCTAATTGGGAGCTACCGTTTGAACTGATGTGTGATGCTAGCGATTTTGATATTGGAGCGGTTTTGGGCCAAAGAGTGAACAAACACTTCCAACCAATCCACTATGCTAGCAGGACAATGATGGGGGCTCAATTTCATTATACCACTACCGAAAAAGAGCTTTTAGCTGTAGTATATGCTTTTGAGAAGTTCCGCCTCTATCTTGTTCTTTCCACCGCCATCGTCTATACCGACCATTCCGCGTTGAAATACTTGTAAACTAAACAAGATTCCAAGCCAAGACTTCTTCGTTGGAGTTTTCTCCTTCAAGAATATAAAATCGAAATTCGTGACAAGAAGGGAGCCGAAAACCTAGCCGCGGATCATATAAGTAGACTTGAGGATCCTTATCAAGGGATCATCCGAATCAAGAAATCAATGACTCTTTTCCCCTTGAGGCCTTAATGTTTATCAATTCCAATCTTGATGACACCCCGTGGTTTGCGGACATTGCAAACTACTTAGCGGGTGGTATTCTTATCGAAGGGTTAACATCCCAACAAAAGAAGAAGTTCTTTAAAGATGTTAAGACTTACTTTTGGGATGACCCTTATCTCTTCAAACAATGTGTTGATCTGATTATTCGTCGGTGTGTTGATGGACCCGCAACTTTATACATTCTCGAAGCATGCCATAAAGGACCCACCGGTGGTCACTTTGGTCCCAACTACACCGCAAAGAAAGTGTTTGAATCGGGATTCTATTAGCCCACCATTTATCGTGACGCTCACGAAATGGTTAAAAATTGTGATGCTTGCCAACGCCAAGGCACGATCACACATAAAGATGAGATGCCTCAAAATTTCATACAAGAATGTGAAATCTTTGACGTATGGGCATCGACTTTATGGGGCCATTTCCATCATCTAAAGGGAACAAGTACATCCTCGTAGCCGTTGACTACGTTTCTAAATGGGTTGAAGCAAAGGCTCTCCCTACGAACGATGCGAGGGTGGTTGTGAACTTTCTGAAACAACTTTTTGCTCGATTCGGTGTTCCTCGTGCTATCATTAGTGACCGCGGGACTCATTTTTGCAATGATCATTTTGCTCGAGTCATGGCTAAGTACGATGCCAATCATCGTCTTTCCACCGCTTATCATCCTCAAACAAATGGTCAAGCCAAGATTTCTAACCGTGGATTGAAGAGAATATTAGAGCATACTGTGGGAGAGCATCGTGCCTCGTGGGCCGATAAATTAGATGATGCTTTGTGGGCTTTCCATACCGCATATAAGACGCTGATTGGTTGCACTCCATATCGTCTTGTGTACGGGAAGGCATGCCACCTCCTTATTGAGCTGGAACATAAGGCGTACCGGGCCTTGAAATGGGCTATTTTGACATTAACAAAGCCGGTGATCTTCGGAAGATTCAACTCAACGAGCTAAATAAACTGAGGAATCAAGCTTATGAGAATTCATTGATCTACAAGGAGAAGACCAAGATCATTTATGATGCAAGGATTAAGAACCGAGAGTTTCACGTTGGTGATCAAGTTCTACTCTTTAACTCTTGGTTGAAGATCTTCTCGGGAAAGCTGGAGATTGGTCTGGTCCATTCATCGTCGCCAAAGCCTTCCCCTATGGCACCATTGAGCTTTCTCAACCAAATGGGCCCAATTTCAATGTGAATGGCCAGCGCGTGAAGTTGTACTTTGGTGAGGACATCTCTCATGCAATGATTCCATCCCTCACCATGTTTCCCTTGAATTGGTTCTGGGTCGAGTCAGGCTCGTGACTCGGTTAACAAAAACAAGCGCTTCTCAAGAGGCAACCCGTTGATCTATCCTTTACCGTTTTCATAATAAATGTAGGGGGAGCCCCGTATGTGTTTGTTGTCTTGTTTCTTATTCTGTGCAGGGATTAAAGCTTCAAATAGCACTTTTGATGACATTTGACGAACCGTGATCCCGTGTACCCGTCTTCCTGGTTCTATCCTAAACTATCGTGATTCAATATTTCATATCTTATATATTCACATTGAAATCACCATAGTTGTCCTTTCCTTAGCAAGATTTAAACAACGTGCACAATGTCCTAAGTGTAGGGGAGTTTATTCCCACATGCTTAAACATTGAGGACAATGTTTACATCAAGTGTAGGGGGACTTCTATCGAAGTGAGTGGCCTTTTCCATGAATTTGTCTTCATTTTAACCGAAAAATTTGATTTTTTGACATTGTTCAAAATTTTTAATCTATTTTGGCCTAGTTGTATAGTATTATTTTCCTTTGTTAGCGTTATTTACTTTCTTTGCTAGAATAAATTTTTAATAAAGTGGTTTTCGTTTTTCAACGTTTGTGAATATTTTGACTCAACCCGAGTTTACTTATCTAAGTTTACTCTAGCTAGTATCCTTAACGTGTTTAAGTCAAGTTTTGCTAGGCTTTTATATAGGGAACTTTAAAACGCGAAAGTCTTAACTCTCACGGGTTAAGAACAAGAACTTTTCGCAAGTTCCTATAATTGATCCTAGAGAGTCGTTTATCAAGGGAACTTTAAAATGCGAATTCTAAGCCTGAAAGAGTCTAAGACTTTGCAAGATCCTATAGATGACTCGAAAACCCAAAACTTTAATTTAATTGGCTAAGCATCCACGAGTCTCATTCCTTGAGATTTTAAATTGTGGAGAACGAGAGATGATAGAGTCAATTATAAGTTTGGTATTCTTTCATGAATTTATTTGAGTTGATTATAAGCTTTTTCTCCCATCGCTTGCTAATAAATTTATCTGCAATAAATAAGGTTGTACGATTTGAAAGATTACTTAGCTTCTAGCACAAGATCGTTTAAAAGTTGCTCGGTATTAATTAGAGTTCAAAGCCAAGGCATAAATTATTGAAGCGGGATGCAAAGATTGGCGAGTCCGAAAAGGTCCTAACAAGACATGAGGGCTACATTTTGTTGCTAAAGATCCAAAAGTGATGTGAAGACTCATTTATCAAAAACCAATATGAAGGATCGAGACACACGACGAAAAGCAAATACTCCCCTAAAGATCATGGAGAAGTCTATCCAAAAAGGCCCTAACAAGGTATGAGGATAAATAGATCCAAGTCCTAAAAGGAGGCGGATCGTTGTATATCAAAGTCCAAAATAAAGATTGGAGAAAAATGAAGAAGTCGTGGTACAAATATGAAGAATCTCTCAAAAACTTCAAGTGAAGAAATTCCTATTATGAAGAGAAGACCATAATTTCAAGAACGTCTCTCAAGATTCGAAGTATGAAGTCGCTGCCAAATATCGGTCCGAGAAAGGTCTCAAATCATGAAGCGAGTTATGCCAAGATATGAACTTTAAGAGGTCCCGAGAAGCAGTTTTAAAAGATTTTGTCCTTTAGCTAACAATTGATTAAATCGTCCCACTTTATTTTTGGCCTAAATAAACTATCGAAATAAGTCAAACAATGCATCCTCGTGATCATTCAAGACAAAATTAAAATATAAGAGATACACCTAGGAATAAGGGAGTCTAAGTAAATAATTGGCCCACATGAATTCGTGTTAGTTTGCTAACTTATAATAACAATGATCTGGTTTATAAGCTGGGTATGGGGAACGTGAAACTTGAGGATGATGAACATTCATGACAACCAAAACCCCTATGTAAGTCTTTGATTTCTTTACTTGTTTCGTATATATTTCTATCTTTCTAATAAAGGCCAAGGTGGGTTATCTATAATGAGAAATGTAATTTGTGCTTCGAAATTAATGCATTACATGAGGGCATTGCAATGGTCAAGGGGATTTAATAAGTGTGAAAACACTTATCCTTTTACCACTTATTTCCAATAATAACAAGACCAAAACGTATATTTTATGTCGTAAAAGTCGAAATTATGCGTGGTTTGTGTTTTATTATGTTTTAGGACCAAAATATGAAAAAGGAAGAAAACATGGGCTATCACGGGCTTTTATCGAAGAAAACGAGAAAAGACGAAGTCAAAAGATCAAGAGTGCAAAAAGAACGGAAGTCCAAGGCCTATTCTGAAGATTTATCGAGGAAAAAGTCTAAAGACGGATGTTTAATGAAGTCGAAGAACTCAAGTCGAACTATAGAAGAAAATTAGAAGACGAGTTCAATTTACATCGACAAATCCCGAGAAGACGTCGAGAAAGACAAAGAATTAAAATCGAGGCGAGAAGAAAGAAAGAAAGAAGGAAGCACATGCACCTCCCCATCTCCTATAAATACCCTCCTAATGACACATTAGGAGGGTGTTAGTTAGTTAAAATTTAGCATTTTCATTTTTCCTTTCTTTAGTTATTAGAGAGAGAAAGTTTTAACTTTCTCTCACTAAGTTTTCATCTTTTCTTTATCTTTTCTTTCAAGTTTAATCTTTATTTCATCCTTGTATTTTGAATTCATTAATCAAAAGTTCAAGTTTAAGCTTTTAATCTTTAATCTTCTTTTACCTTTCTTGATTTTGATTTATCTTTGATCCGAAATGTTCTTGATTCATGTTTGATTTTGATGTTTATGTGATTAAAAAGCTCATCTTTTTATTCCAATTTAAGTTCTTATACGATTAAGCTTAAGGCTTGTTATGCTTTTTGGCTTATTTCATATTTAGCTTATTGGCTTTTAAGTTTTCTTAAAAGTTTAGTGTTTTTAAAAGTTTGATTCATAAAGTTTGCTATTTCATATTTTAAAAGTTTTCAAATTTGTGCTTATTTAGTCTTGGCTAAAAGTTGGTAAATGCTTATTGGATTAACAGCTTATTCGGTTCAGCTTGGTTACCTTTTGTGTTCATCGCAATAGTGTAAGGGTTTTACCTGTCACGATCCCTTGGGTACGATCTCCTGGATACGATCGCATTGACTGCGATCCATACTTTTTTCATTGGCTACGATCCACACCACGATCCACTTGTTGCGATCTGTGGGTGCGATCGTGTCACGATCCCTTGAGTACGATCGCGTTGACTGCGATCTTTTGGGTTACGATAGCAGGCTACGATCCAATAGTGCGATCCCTCATTTATTGAGTATGATCGACCATTACGATCCACCATTGCGATCCGCACCACGATCCATCCTGCGATCGCTTGTTACGATGGTGTGGTACGATCTAGGGTACGATCGCATTGTGATCTAACTTTGTTTTTTTGTTTTATTTTATTTATCTTAGTTTTTAAATTTTATTTTTCCCGCATTTTTACTTAATATTATTTTTAAACGAGTTTTGTCTTAGTTTATTTTTACAAAGTTTTCAAGTTTTAAATTCATTATGCTTTAATTTCCAAAAATTGCACGCTTCCCAAAATCTCTGTTTTTACCAAGTGTTTTTCTAGTAATTTTAGTTTAATTTTTAAAGCTTTTATTTTTACTCAACGACATTTTCATATTTGCTTATAGTTTAAAATAGATAACCAACCCATTTTGTTTTCCACCAAGAACGATTGAGTCGCACTAATTAACGGTAATCAATTCGAAAAGATCGGACGATAACTTCTTTTATACTTGGTAAACCCTTGTATTATTATTCATTACCAAAGCCGTTTAACACTTTGCTAGAAAGGCACGTCTTAAACCACTATATATGACACAAGCTCTTCGTCTCCACGATTTGAATATTGTCTTTAATCCCTTGAGCATTGGTCTTAGTCTTGGTTCACTTCCCTTGACTTCTCTCCACTTTGCTTTTTCGCTACGAGTAGTCGTTTGTCCGTTTCGGTTCTTTTCGATCTCGATTCAACTCGTAATCCTTCATTAAGGCATATTGCTTAGTGTTATGATCATCCAATGATATTCTAAAAGGTTTAAGATATATTTTTAAGTATTTTAGAAAACTTGGTTTTCAAAAATTTGGCGTATTTCATTGATAAAAACCTGCCTCTGTAGGCGGTTCATACCCGCGGTTCTCTATCGATAAGGAACCACGGGCAGTAAAACTTGTCAAAGCGCCAGTTTTATTAATTTAATATTTTTCAAACAAAACCCTCTCTCTCCCAAAAACACACAACCGTCGGGTTCCCCTTTTTCCACCATTGTTGAAGCTTCAAAAACCTTCAATAACTCAAATTAATTGATTCCAAGTTGTGTGTTTCACTCATCCTTCATCAAACATCAATTAATTGTAAGTATTTTCTTTCAATTTCATTGTTGAAGCTTCAAAAACCTTCAATCACTCCCAATAACACACAGTAGTCGGATTCATCCTTTCATAATTGGAGTTTTTTAAAATTGAAATTGAATAAGAACCTTAATAGGAATATGGGTTGACATGGTTATTTTACTATGATTCCTTAGGTTCATATTCATTGAGATTTCACTAAAACCCACTTGTAGTACAAATCCGAATTTTGGTTAAAGATGGAATTGAGATGAACCCATGAACAAATAGGTAATTACATTGTTAATGCTTACCTAAAAACCTTGTTTTGAAAAACCAATGTTCTAGTCCATTGTTGATCCAACATAGTTCATATGTTCTTGGTTAATAATGGAATAGATACATTGTGAACATGAGAATGATATGGATTCAATCCTTTGTTTGTCAAGAAATTGATATAACACATTCTCATATTTTGATTTTTGATTTTATTTTTCATATGAGTGATTGGAAATATATTTGCTTGTGCTTATTTAGGTACTAATCATGCCTTCACAATACGAAAAGGATCATCAACTCACTAAACAATATATGCCAAACATTTCCCAAACCTTTGCATCCACTCAACTTCGAAACTCCTTTTCATCACTTTCAACACGAAAGTTTCATGAGGGTAGAGTTGTTGATGGGGGAATAACGGTTATATCTATATCAAATCTATGTTTGAGCATACAGGGTTTGATTGCTTGTTCTACATAGAAGAAGATATATACCCCTTGTTTCTTCTAGAATTCTTTAGCACTTACTCTATGTTTGAATACAATGGTGAAATCTTCATTCGATTCTTGTTGAACGAACAAATCATTCAATATTCGCTCAAAGATTTTGGTGAAATTCTTGGTGTGCCATATGAAGGCACTTGTCGTTTCACGGACAAATAGAGACTTGATGCTCTCTTGGAATCCAACGACAAACCTCCAAATGACCACGCCGAAATTGATCCGGAATTTATCCTTGATATCATTTCGAAAGAGCGTGATGGAAACGTTGTGAGAAGCCTTCATTCTAATGTGCGGTATGTGAATCGCTATGAAGTGCTTTTAAGCGATCTTAAGGATTTTATGATCCAATGGGCAAATATCCTTAGGGAGAATGTATTTTGTCTTGGTGGAAACCGAGATCATATCTCGGCTTGTATGGTGCATATGTTATGTTGCATCTTTACATCAACCAAGTAAAATTTGGCATACTATATCGCTCGACGAATAAATTATGCTATTTCAAAGCCCAAAACAAACCTTCCCTACGCTATGCTTCTTACTCGCCTTTTCAAAAGGGTTGTTCGTGACTTTCCCCACCTGGACCTTTCTCGCTTTCACTCGGTTCATCGGGTTATGTTGCCTATTCAATAGGTATATGAAAAAAAGCCTAGAAGTGATCGAGGTTCACGAAAATCCGATCATCAAGAGCCGGATGATGAGGACACCTATATGCCAACAAGTGATGGTGATGGCATAGGTTCTAGTTCTCATTTCAACTCTTCTATTAATTCCCACTCATCCTCAAACTCATTCGTGGATGGACTTGAAGACTTAACTCCTCCACCTCATTATTCCTCTAGTGAAGTACTGGAAGATCTCAATATGGAGCATCTCTATCGTGAAAATCTTAGGACTCGAGGTGAATTACATGAACATCGGGTTGAGTCAAGGAAGGGATTCAAGTACTTGGGAAACATGATCAAGGGATTGGGCAAGAAAAGAAGATGAAGACTTTGAATTGTTTCAAAGTATACATGTTGCTAAACATGTAATGTGATGTTGAACATTTTCTTCTTTTTACTTTATTTTGGTTATGTATTAACTAATACTACTTATTTGGATTACTTATTATTTTAATCATAATGTTGTCTATGCCATCGTGTTTACGATTTGCATAGCTTTGTACATCCTATGTGTTAGTTAGCTTCCTAGATTTTGGTCAGTAGTTAACTTTGGCTTGTTAATCCTTTGGTAAAAATCTGGGCTAACCAGAGTTTGAGGAAGTGCGATTTTTGAACACCTCTGGTCGCGGTTCAATATCGACCAGCGGTTCCTTATCGATAAAGAACCGCCTATCCTAGATAGGGAACCGCCGGCTACTGTGTCCAACAGAATCTTTTCTTTACACTATTTTCCTTAATCTGTGTAAACCTTGCTTGATTCTTTGCAAAAACCTGCACATTTCCTAAACTAGGTTACCTAAATTCATTATTCACATAAAATGTTTTTAACCCATTACTAGTTTGGATCATCCCCTCACCCTTTTAAACCCTCCTTGTTAGCCATGTTCTTCACACATCAAACCATTCATCCTTAACCCTTAAACCACTCATTACAACCATGGTTTCTACAAGAACCTCAAACTCATCCAAAACCTCCACTTCAAATAAAAATCTTAAGATTAAGATTAAGTTGCCCAAACTTAACTCTTCACCCTTTCACACACCCAAGAATGAGATTGTTCCAATTCTCATCTCTTCATCACTCTCACCACCTCTTGCTCCATGCAAGACTACCTCAACCCATGGTACCAACCATTCTCATGGTTCTACCTCCTCTTCATTCCAATCTAGAATGAATGAGCTAACCTCACCCTTCACTCCAAGTACTCTTTTGGATGTGACTACCCAACCTTAACCCATCCAAAGCATTCCCATTGTGAATGACTTTGTTGATACCTTGATGACTTCACCTTTTACCCCTCCAAACTAACCCACATCACCCATTTCACCCTTGGAGAACATACCTCCACACTCACCCACATCACCCTTAGAGAACATACCTCCTCCACCTCCACCTCCCTCAAACACTCCCATTTTGGGTGTCCCACTTCCCCTCTTTATGGGTGATGCTTACTTCTTTGGGTTCCTAGAAGCTCATGGCTCTCATTGTCCATGTTGCCTCTACAACAACTACATCATTCACAACCTTAGGATGGAGATGTTTGTACTCCATAGGAGGTTGCAAGATTTTTTTCTCACCTTGTTTACCATGCCTCCTCCTTGGAGATGAATGATGATTTTCTTTAATAAGTGTTTTTCAAGAAAAACCAAGCCAAGGAAGACTACTCATCAAGAACTAGTTTTAAGATAACTTTGTTTTAGTTAGTTGTTTTCATTTCCTTATTGTATTTCCTTCCCTCCATGAGTTTTTCATGAGGATGATTTATGGATTTAGCTTTATGTGTCTATCTTTATGTGCACATTAATCTACTTTAATTTTAAATTAAAATTGAACCTAAATCTATCACAACCTCTAAAACTTGACTAAATTTGGTTCAAAATGTTATCTAAATATTTTGTCACCCTTTGTCAAGACATTCTTTGTGAATGTGTTGCTTTTATGCAAACCCTAGCATAATTTAGTGCTAATAGAGGTAAAATTCCAAGATTTGCAATTTTTTGAAAAAGTCTTAGTTTTTCTCAAAACCCTGGAAAACCATGGTTTCACGTCCACTGTACACGGCTCATTAAGTCACGCGGTCCCTTAAGTGCTAAGGAACCGCCGGTCCCTATAAGGAACCGCGGATTGAGAGCCAATTTTTGGCTCGTTTTTGGTCTTTCTTCATCACCTTATCCCCTATCAAGATTCCAAGTTTACTCAATTTGGCTAAACATTCCTTGACACTTCACATTTTATTTTCAAATCTTTGCCTTGTCTACTTTCTTCTTATACCCCCACCTTGAGATTTCATTCTCACACCTCAACAATGCCTAACTCCTCCTTTCATAACCTTGATATTTCATTGTCACAAACCTCCTCACCCAAAGCTTCCTCATCCAAGCTTTCCAAGAAACCGAACATCTCGGTTCGACCTATTTGGATCAAGAAAAATGAACCCTCTTCTTCCAAACCACCCAAGAAACCCGCCTTCTCTCCAATTAAGTATTGGAATGAGACCTACTACATTAACCCCATCACCAGAGAAAAGGAAAATGTTCCCCCACCACCAAAACCTTTCGACACCCCTCAACTTAATGACCTTTCAACCTTCCCAAACCTCACAAGGCATTGTGAAAACATTTCCTACCCACTCTCCTCACCACCACCAAACCCTTGGTTTGATGGCCTTCCCCCATCATCTGAATTTGTTTTGCATCATGGATCCTCTTGTGCTTGTTTTCGATTTCAACAAATTGAACTTGCTCATGTGTATGAGAAGTTAAAGTTTCTTGAATTCCTCCTCACTCGACCTCCCCTCAAAGTTTTCGTTCCCGTGGACAAAACTTCGAATGATGCCTCGTCGTCTTATTTTTCCAACTAAAGGACTAAGCACTCTTGGAGTCAATAACTCTTTAGTTGTTTGTTTTTGAGTCAATAACGTTTTAAGCAATCTTGGGAAATTATCACTATTAGAATAGCTTATGCTTTGTGGTTTATTTTCTATATTTTTTGCTTTAGATACTCATATTGTGTGTATGACTATCTACCTTGTTTGTTTCTTTCATATTTTTGTAATATGAAATCTTTGTGTTGTTTTTGTTTTCTTTATTTGACCGTTCTCTCTTTTTCTTTTGAGTTAATCGTGATTAATCTTTACAATTGATTATGGGTGATTCCATCAATTCTAAACTTTAACCCCTTGACAAATTTATCATCTTCATTGGTTGGATGTTTCTTTTCTACCTCCATTCCACCAATTGAACTTTGATTTTGTCATTTACCTCTTTGGACATACTTAGCAATACTTGCTTCTAATTTGAGATTTCTTCTCCTTCTCCCTCTCAAGTTACTTAGTAGGTAGTGATCATATATACATTGGTGTTTCTTTTCTTTCTACTAACCTTTGTGTAGCATGTCACCTTAGCTCATACACTTGGTGCCCCAAGCAAGGGGGAGCAACCACCAAGGGGGAGCTACTAGCAAAGTCTGGTTTTATTCAAAGACTTGTGCTAACCTTTTTGCTACGACAAAGGGGGATAAATGATAGTGATAAACTCGTTAATAATTCGATATTTTGTGTTTCTACGTAAATGAGTTTATAGTTTGTCGTAATCAAAAAAGGGGAGATTGTTAATGCAAGGGATGCCTAAAAACATTATTAGTTTTAACTAAACTTTCTTAGTTTTGATCACAACAAACTATACAACACATTTAGTGTAAAACACAAAATGAATTATTTAACTAACACTATCATCAAGGTAATAATCATATCACTAACTTTTCTTAATCATACTTAGTGATCATCAAAGTGATTATCCTTAAAACTCACTTTTGTTAATATGAAAAAAGATTTTTTTAATAAACTTTCTTTTTAAGAAAATGTTTTATTAACATGGAAAATGTAAATTTGAAAATTGCATATTCCATATGCCATAAGAATATCCTTTGAAGGTTTAAAAAACATCAGATATTCCTACCCCACTAAAAGACAAATCAGAGCATAGTCTACTGGGCGGTCCTTTAAATTGCTAGGCGGTTCTCTAGCGATAAGGAACCGCCGGGCTAGATAAGGAACCGCGCCCAGCTAGCCGTTGCTCTTTGTCTCCTATAAATAATGGATCAAATCTCATTTTCCAATAACCCCTTTTGGACGTTTTTCTCAGCCCCCTTTCTCTTTTCTATAGCATAATCATTAGTAAATGATCACTTAATGTGTTAAGTATGTTTACATATGATTATCCTCTTGATCCCCTCCTTTACCTTGTCCAAAGAGAAGATCACTCACTCACTAGTGTTGTGATAAAGATGAATCCATGAATTAGTCATGTTCATCATGTTAGCCTTTTTGTTTTATGTTAATCCATTGTATTTATGAATACTTGGACTAGTTGTGTTTATTCAAGCTATTTGTGAATACTTGGATTTGTTGTGTACATCCATTGCATATGTGTTTGCTTGGATTTATGTTGTGTAGATCCAAGCTACATGTGTGTACTTGGATATGTCTAGTTGAGTTGTAATAGATTGTGTAGTAGTTCTCACTAAACTATAAAGTGATGTGGTTGTGTCTTGTGAGTTCTCACTAAACTTGAAAGTGATTAGTAGTTGTGTTGTTTGAAGTTCTCACTTAGCTTCAAAGTGAAGAGTCGTGAAGATTGGTTCTAGCTTTGGATTAGAACTCGACATCTAGCCTTGTGTCGTAAAATGGTGAAGTAGGCAACATCGTGAAGATTGGTTCTAGCTTTGGATTAGAACTCGACATCTAGCCTTGTGTCGTAAAATGGTGAAGTAGGCAACGTCGTGAAGATTGGTTTTATCTTGAGATTAGAACTCGACATCTAGCCTTGTGTCGTTAAATTGTGAAGTATGCAACGTTGTGTAGATCGGTCCTAGCTAAAGATTAGGTCTCGACATTTAGCTTAGTGTCGGAAAATAATGTAAGCGACGATGTAAGGTTTTCTCCGCCAAGAAGGGAGCTTGTGGATATAGTGGAAATCTCGAGTAGGTGTACTCGAGGAGTGGAGTAGAAACGAGGATAAAGCCTCGTTGACGAACCACTATTAATCTTGGTGTCTTCTCATTAGGTTGTCTCTTTCCTTACTCTTTACTCATTTCATTACCATTACACTTACCTATTACCATTGGTAATAAATTTGAATTGAACCTAATCATTATGCAACTTAGCTTCTAGTAAAAGATAGTTTTGATACAAACCTAATTGAAAGTAATTTTAAATAGGTGACTAATCGAAGAGAAACTATTCAACCCCCCCTTCTAGTTTCTACAATTTGAATAGATTTCCGATTTGGAATGATTCTAATTGATCTATGGATGCAAAACCCTATTTATAAGCTTTATGTTTTAAAAATAATGGATGCTATAGGTTTTCTACCACCGACGAATAACACAACCCTCCTACGATCATTTAATTTCGATATTCATAAAGTAAGTGATTTAATTTGTTTTTAATTCTATGTGTAACGAGGGTTTGTATTTGTGAACGAGGGATGTATAATCACAAAGTAATAAGGAAAACTAAATACGATTAAAATTAAAGATTTGTTTTCTTATATCAATCTGTGTTCTCCATGAATCATACTTAAACCAAACTCTTACCCTTAACTGATCTACTTTTATTTATTATATTTTTTTTGACTTTTTAATATTATGTTTGTGGTTTTACAAAAAATTGATTGTTGTCTATTTTGATAATGAATCGACAAGGGGAATAAAATGTGGTGTTTATTATATTTGAAATTATAGGCTCTATAAATGTTAATACTAATTAGTATAAAAAGTGTTACAGTATTTGTTTTAGCATATACCAGGTATAACTCACATGAATATTACTCTGAATTATTTATTGTCATGTACGTTCTTTAGCAGTGTATATACATGTTTTTGGAAGGCGGACATGCATATTTTTGGAAGGCGGACATGCATGTTTTTAGAAGGCGAACATACATGTTTTTGGAAGGCGGACATACATGTTTTTGAAGGCGGATATACATGTTTTTGGAAGACGCACATACATGTTTTTGGAAGGCGCACATACATGTTTGAAATTGCACATATGTATTCTCAGATTTGTTTATAATTTGTATTTTAGTTGTATTTCAATTAATATCTACATAACATTTATGTTATCATTTGTTAATAAATTTATGTTATTTAAAATCACATGTATGTACATTATTATTAAAAAACATCAATGGTTATAGAAAAGTCTAAACCATGTTATACTAGCAAGCGTAAATTTATATAATTTATTAAGAAAAACGTACATAAAATCTATATAATAAACAAATTTAAAATCACATGTATGTACGCTATTATAAAAAACATTAATGTCTTTTTTGTAAAAGAGGGGAATTTTTTAACAAAATAGAAAAATTATTTTTGAATTTAAGAAATTACGAGAGGGGAATTGTTTAAAAAATAAGCTCGACATATTAAAATAAGTAACAGATCGGCTGTTTTCTTGTCTAGTATAAGTTTAATAAATTGTAAACAAGTCACTTTTACATTTTTGCCCTTATGCATTTTTTCTAATAAATTAAATAAAATTAATTATCTAAATCTTGATTGGTCTATTATAGTTTTGATAGTTCTGACACTTAAAATGGTTCTGACAAGAAAGCCCCCTATATATATATATATATATATATATATATATATATATATATATATATATATATATATATATATATATATATATATATATATATATATATATATATATATATATATATATATATATATATATATATATATATATACATATATATATATATATACATATATATATATATATATATATATATATATATATATATATATATATATATATATATATATATATATATATATATATATATATATATATATATATATATATATATATATATATATATATATATATATATATATATATATATATATATTATATATAGGTATATTTATGACTTGAAACCACAGTTTTAGATCCCAGTCATATCCCAGTCACATCTTTTAACCAATAGGATTTGAGTATTTGCTAAAAAATCTCACTTTTTTCCTTTTTTAACTCATTTTTCTGATTTTGGGCGGGCCGCAGTTTTGTAAATCGCGTTTTATATGAAAATCGCGTTTCCATACCGCGGGTATATATAATACTCTATACCTATTTTTTTTTTCATTTTTCCCCATAACCTCGGGTGAAAACACACACACATACTAAAAAAACCCTAAACCAGCCGTCCCTGTCTTTTGATCCTCTCCTTGATTTATTGATTTCTTGTCTTTCTCACATTCAAATCATCTAAAATTCATTCATCAAATCACATCACAGAATCATAAAAAGATGGTTGATTAATTATCAAAAATATGAAGAACACACATAAAAACATGGTTTATGGGGCGGGTGTCTCTTGATAAGGTAAGATCATGTTAGTACTTAAAGTAATTAATTTTTTTACACATAAGTTCATACGTTTTTTAATGATTTTTTTACTGTCTTTTTAGCCCTAATTCAAATTCGTGTTTTTTTTTACAAATTAGGTTACTGATTGTCTAACCCAAGTGGCGATAGGGAAAATGGATTAGGGTACATTCTAATTCATACATTTTTTATGATTTTTTACTGCCTTTTTTAGCCCTAATTCAAATTCGTGTTTTATACAAATTAGGTTACCTTTATTTGTTTACTTTTACATGATCACTATTCTTTTGTTTTATTTTTTTTTTATTTGTACAGATATACAATCATGATCTTTTCATGTTCTTATATGATCTTCTCATCATTGGTTCGGCAATGAATTCAATCTACATCAAGCAGAGAAGTGGAAAGGATGGATGCAGGAAAGAGTTTTGTTAATATCATTACTTTGCCCCTATGTTATCTTTGTGAATTTGATTGAAAGTTCGCTATATGCAATGTCTAATTCAGGTTCTACTATAAGGTTTTTTATAGTTTTTTACATTTCAAGTTAATTGGATACAGTTGCAGCCTGCAACAACTGGGGGTGTTTTGGATGTTGCTGCAACTTGCAGAAGGGTGTGTTTGAATTTGGGTTAGATTAGAATTTTGCAGGCTGCTAATATCTCCTCCTTTAACTGCAGCAATAAATTAATATATAGAAATTTTGTTAGCTATTGCTTAAACCGTCTTGCCTAAACCCACAGATCCAAAAGTCAACCTCATTGCTCGAACCCGCCACTCCTGTATATTCGACCAAGCATATACTGATACTTTTTATTGTGTGATGTATATATATATATATATATGCTAATTTTGTCATCGTTTAAAGGTTGTGGAATGAGAAAACGAGCTGGCACAGATTATTGTGCTTTCCGGCTAAACTATGGTAGAGTTAACTTTTTAATTTTTAGGAAGGTGGGTGTTTCTTTCTCTCTTTCCTTCCGTGTTTGGTGTAGAATTTTACTTTGAGCTTTGGCATGAAAATCAGTCCCTTTTTACCATTTGGCAGCTATATTTTAAGGGTTTGGTATAGAGTGCTTCTTTATCCGCGCCCTCACTAAGATTGGATGTCAAGACTTCCGTTTATATAGAACTTTAAGTTTTCAAACTTACTGATCAAGACGTAAATTGGGATTTTTAGATTATGATGAACGATTGAGCAGTATATCGAGTATTTGAAATCTGAAACATGGATCGCCATCATTTCAACTGTCGATACTATATGTGGTTCTTTGACTGGCATCCTTTTCGTTCGCTATAGATACTTTTAAAAGTAGTATATCTGTTATGTGTAAACGGAATAATTTAACAACCCCCATATTGATATTTTTGTTAAAAAAATAAATTAGGGTGAGAGTGAATAGTAAAGTAATGTGACCAAGACCAGTTCATGTATTTCGGCCGATGATTTTGATGACTCATAGTGTTAAACAGACTCAGGACGCTACCATTAAATTAGTTGCAGACCGAGCTTCAGTAGAGAATTCGAGATTTCGCATAATTACATCTTCGGTTTTGATGCGATAACAACTCATTCAGCAATCATCTAACATTCTGCTGAGTAGAAGGTACAATTTATTAATCCTATCTTATAAACCAACGAAGAGTGCATATATGAACATGATAGTAGCTAAGTGCCAACAACCTAGCAAAATGTGAGGTACAAAAAGAAAAGTTCATAGAGAAAATGGAGTAGGTGCATACTGCATATCAAAAAATGGGTGCTTATCAGGAAGCTACTTCTGTGGCGAAGGCATATCCCAAGATTTTGATCTCCGATCTTGCTCAAGGTACAGGTTAGTCTTATTCAAATTGTTTACTTTTTTTTACCCATGCTTCCTTTGTGAGTGGCAGGGCTAGCCACCGCCCCGGTTGTCATGAAAGTTGATGCAGATGTAAACCGGGACAGAAAACATATCCCTTAGGATATCGACGTTGAGGACACACCGGACGGATGTCCTAATGGTTTGAACGTGAACAGGTTAGTCTTAAATAAGGTTATTCAAATTGTTTACTTTGTTTTGACCCATGCTGCTTTTGTGACTGGCAGGGCTGGTCATGGCACTTGATATGAATCACAAAAAAAATGATTCAGGTGCGACACACAGTCGGATCAAGGGGTGCATAACAAACCAGCTAGCTGTTAAAGATGCAGGCGGTATTTACCATTGTTAAGACGGAAAATGAAGAATTGGTATATGGAAATTCAGCTGCCACAATATGTGCTACTACACAATCTAATTGGTGAATAAACCTAAAGATTCAGTAGACAGCCACATGAATGCTAAGGTTACTAAATACATTTATTAAAAATACATACAAACCATAATCAAATCAAACAGATACGTATAGTGTTCTATTGGCCGGTTATTTCAGTAAAGTAAGTACATGTAATTCTCATTTCGATGGTACATTATTTTGGAATAAATTAATACTTAATTTGCTCTGTTTTTTCTTTTTTCTTCTCATGTACGCATTATTGTTTGATTCCTTATATTCAGATGGCGGTTGTTTTGTTTTTTAATTGCAGGTTTTTTATGCCTGTTGTTGCTGAAGACGGTTGCCCTAATGAATTAAATTCAAGTAATTTACCAATTGCTAACAAATAAACTCATACACCCTATGTTGTTGATACATTCACATCCACGGTAAGTCATATCTCTACCTAAGACATACGTTTTATCACCGTATGTTTTTTTGCAGAATGCCAAATACATAACTAAAGGTATATCAAGAATCATGCATAGATGCTCCTGAGAAGTGAGCACCAAAACTGTGACATGGCAATAGAACACAGTTCAATGGAAAATACTCGATGCATGAGTTGAAACCTACAATGCGGCCATCATCACGACCATTGGCTCCAAGCAGTTGAGAGCCAGGTATATTGATTTCTCGCACAGGCATATTATGTATTTGTTTTTTTTGTATCTACAACCGACCATCAGATGCTCTTTATTTACAAGACCTCAAGAAACCTGATCTGACCCGGTGAAACCTGATCTGACCATATTTGACGCTCGACCAGAGCAACATACTATCCTGTTTCCAACTGTTACGTGAAGGTTTTGTGGTTCAGGACAATTGTTTTTATGTTTAGATGCAGTCCCACGATAGTAGCCGTGGTTTTACTCCAGTGAAAGATTTTTAGCAAGAAGATGGGCCAGGGTTTAGTTCCCGAGGTGGAGCCGAAGCGTTGGGATCCTTGTGCATTATCATAGCCTTTGCTACACGGATTGCTCTTTGTGATCCTGTGATTGTTACTTTCCTGAAAATAAATGACATTTATATCATATTATTTACTTGTAACAACCATATCATTACTTATAACCCGACAATATAAGGCACTCTTTTTTTTCAGTAAACGATTACAAGCGTAAGAATATATGCATTCCACAGTTTGTTACTGTTACTCTATAATTCATTACTTCTTAGTATGCCACTACTAAATCTCCCCTCTTAGTTTTACTCTTTCCGATAATGATGTTCCTCCTCCTGTTCTTGGTCGTGTTGTTTCCGGTCTTCTAATCACATCAGGGTCGGAGGTATTTCTTTCTAACATTTCTACACTCTATTAGTTATTTAAGTCAATAAGGTTGCAAAAATTAGTTTTAGGAGGGATGAGGGGATTAGTTGTTATTGTTAGACACATTTTGCTAAGGATTAGCCGAGCAAGTAACAATAAAGTAAACGTGAAACTTGGATATTGCATAAATTATTAAAACCTGTATTTGATACAAGCACAGTTACACATTGTTGTTTGTCGGAATTGATCATTACATACTGTAGAAGCAACACTTGTGCAAGGTAATGGGAAAAGGATAATAAATAAATCAACAACATTTCTATTTACACTTGAAAGTGAAAAAAATTATATTAGTAATAAGGATACTGAAACAACACTTCTTGACTAGGTGGATCTTGGAAATCTTACTTCATGTGCTAGCATTCCGCTTCATTTGTACTTTCGTTAGCTTTCTGGAAAGGTGTTAGTTCCTGCAGTTGTTGATCAAGGTCAGAGCCAGGCGTTAGCAGCTTTGCAAGTATTAAAGGTTGGATACTATCTTCTGTTGAATAAACGTATTACTTTTTAATGTGAAATATGACACCGACTAATAAGTATCAAAAATTCGGTTTCTCATCCTCCTTTTAAAGTGTACATGAATGTAATTAATATGGTTCAATACTCTTTTTGTAGGATAGTACAACATGATTATTTTTTTTATTCACTCATCTCACTTCTACATGTTTCCTACCTGCATTAGAGTCCGCTCGCAATACTACACCAATGAACAGTTTATACATGGGTTTGTGACACTCTGATTTTTTATCACTGGTGGTAGTATGTAGATGCACCTCCAGGTTGCATATTTGTCCGCTAATTGAAAGGCAGCCAACGAATACACAAGCCTGGGTTTTGATCCTCCACAGAAGCGGTGCAAGTTTTACTAGAGCACTTACTGAAGCTAGAATGTCAGGTCTCATGAAGGGCAAGTCAGACATACCTCAATCGAGGTCGAGGTTGTTAGAAGTCATTACAGGTAACAAAGACCGTTTAATCATCCGCTTATATTTCAAAATCTGCTTACAAAATAGTCATATGAAACTGAATGTAGAGTACTATCATATGATTTTACTCAATCGGGGTGCTTCACATTTCAACAAGCTGGCCTTCAGTTACATTAGTCAGGAACTTCTTGGTGTTCTTTTTCCGGTAATTGAGCTGTTAAGTACGACGTATAAACCAAACATTAGTCAGATATTTAATATTGAACTATTCCTCTGTCGTAATATTCAACCATAATAGGTTATGCTGCTTTTGTTACTTTTGATCGAATACTGTAGAAGAAAGATTACTCATGTTTAGATATATCTTACATCAGTTAATAGTTATCCGATATATAACATATCTCAATACACTCCAGTTTTTCTTTTATATATATAATAAACTTAACAGGTCTTTGAAAGAGATACCAACAAAATAAGCAATATTTACTGTTTCCATAAGCTTATTAATTTGGGCTTATGAGCTTATAAAGTTTGCGTTTTGGTTATTTTACAAGCATAAACTAATCCAAACACATTAACTTATAATCAAAATCTGATACAAAAAACATTCCGTAGTCAGATAGTAAAATAGCAGTTCTGGAAACCGTATAAACTTACATTCAGGGTTTTTCTCTAACCAGAAACATAAGTGGAACATGTAACAGAGAACCAGACCCCTCAACGCCACTTTTTCCCAATGATACAAAGAAAAGATTGCTGCAAATTCAATGAAATTAGAATTGTACTACAGCCAGTTTGATAGCAACAGTAGCAACTAAACACCCTTGACGTCGATTCTTGAAATTTTCAATTAATACTTTACATTTTGTTTAAGTTTTGAAATGCGTTGCAGATTTACGTTACAGAAGCAGAACCTGGTATCTATGCAATTTCAAGTGATCTTGCTACAAAGCCCATCATTATTTGTGTTGCAGGTAGGTACGCTTTCGGAAAATTATATGAAAAGATTGATTACAAACTTACAACAAGGAACTTATTTCTACGGGACAATTTTATGAGCTAAATATTTCTCACTCAACAAAACTTAGTACCAGTATCATTTGATCTATTTTTGTAGAACTGAGTTTTAAGCGTGAAGGTGCATGTCGTGGCAATTGTAGAACAATTTCTATGACGTATAATGAACTGTTGCAGTTCAGGTAGAACAATGTGTCTGCATATGTAGCTTTAAACACTCAACTCTGTTTCATTATAGAAAATTCACCAAAATGGCATATAGTTTTCCAGACAATAGGCATTGTTTAAAATATACAGTATTTGATAGTGAAGGAAGCATCTTGAAGTTAAACACCTTTTGTACCAGCCTGGTAACCCGATTTCTACTGAAAACACGAATAACCCCAACCCATTAATAACTTATAACACACTCTAAGTGCAGTTATACACAAGTTGCTTTGTTTTTCCAAAATGTCAGGTTTTTATGTAGCATATCCAAAGGAACAGAACCAAAAACCAGCATCAGGTTGCTCCGTCTTTCCCTTTTTCGACTTCCATGATGTGGGATTGCAAGAAACGATGAACAAAAACTGTACTTTTAAGCCTAAATTATATGTCAAGGTCTAATCAATTCAAGGTTTCAGACAAATTTAAACTTAACATGCCATATTTTCTTCATAGATAGATTTAAACTTAAATTTACTGCAAGTGCTTACTTGGCTACAATTATTTGATCTAAGTAATTGACCTCAAAGTACTCACTTTTACAAGTCTAAAATTCACAGTTAATCTTTTTACAAAGTTGCATTTTATCCAGTATAGTGGCAGAATAACTGACCTTCCAATAATCTTACTTGCAAGCATGGCGGATCTGGGGGTGGGCGAGGAGGGAGACGGCCCAGGGCATCACACGAACAGGGGGCATCAAATTTTGGGTGTTATATATTGCCATATTGGTATTATGTTATTGAAGTTGATGTTGTGATGATAAAAACGGAGTGAATCAGTTTTGTTAAGATAATCTAATAAACAAAAATTTACAGTTGCTGAAAAAGAAATACAGTAGGTAGAGCGTATGGAAGATGAAGGCCAAACATATTAGTGGACAGTGGTTGTGAACTTGTGATGAAATATGAAAAGTAAAAATGTACACATGTACTTTTTAATATTTGACTTGGTCAGTGGTCGTAAATAACTCTACAATTGCTCATTAAGCTGGATTGAATAATTACGTGGTGGCTGGGATTTGGCATGTGATTATGTTATCAGTAGATAAAGGTGTGCGTGTGTTCGGAATGTAGAAATGCCTAATTGTGTCTGCTCGTGTAGGGTTCTTCAAACCTGCAGTAAACACATACCTTTGATATATGTCCGTATGAATGTATGATAAGCTTTAACTACATGCCTAGGACCAGAGCATGTTAGCTTTACCGTTTGAGATATTGACAACTATAATGCAAATCTCAACTAGGCATTGAAGCAAATGTCTTGGTTATAAGCTTCATGGTTTATGTATGAAAATTTCAATCTCACTAATTCGGAATTACATCCGCTAATACTGTATTACAGTGGTTCATCAAGGAACGGATCAAACAACAAAGCAAGTCAACTGATCATTATATGAATACACTCAACATTATATCATCATACACATACAACCTGAGAATCTATTGTTTTATACAATAATTAAAGAGTGGATACAGTTTTTAAAATAGCTTTATGACGGTAGTATTTTTATCTTTTAATTTGAACCTATTTTTATCATAGGCCATTACAAAAATACTCCGTAGTTAGTAGAAATTGTCTTCGTTGTGATTTAAAAAAAATCCAACTTTTGTTTTATGTGACCAAATTCACTCGATTTTAACCTTGTACTGAAAGATTTGCGATTATTCGTTACGTCATCAACTATAGTTTTATATATTTTTTAAAATCATTTAGAACCTCAATATCATTGCATATTCTTAAGTGATCATTAGAATAAGCGACGATTAAATGATGACGAGCAATAACGATCTTTAAAGACATGAATTCATTATATATACATCAACTCTAATATTGTATTTCTTACCTACTTAATTTAAAATTAAGTATCTTTAAACTTTTTTAGCGAAGTAATTATCTTTCAACTACACAAACCATTCACACCATTCATATAAATGTGCTTGAATTAAATGTAATGGAATTTTCGCATTAATCAAGTTTTATCAAGTTAATCTATATACGTGGTTTTAAAACGTTTTATCGAGTCTATATGCACGTAATTTTCTTTAACATTAAGTAGGGTCATTTTTCAAACATCTCGCTCAGGGCATCAAAATCTTCCGGACCGGCCCTGCTTGAAAGAGATTAGCATTTATAGTGAGAAGATGGAATTGGTTGGTGACTTACTTATAATGATGAGACAGTTTGTACGAGGTCCAAATAGGACGCTGAAGAGATTTGTGGAAAGAACGACAAAAGTTAGAGAAGAAAACAGAACTTGTGAGTTTACTATTGTGAGTATGTTCAAGGTTAGTAAAGCAGACTATAGCGTTTGAAAAGCAAATGTGACACAAGCTCTATTTTGTATGTTGCATTATTAAATTTCTCACAACATATTTGGTGGGTGATCAGGACCTTATTGGAGGAATCCAAAGCGGTATTTAATTAGTTTAATGTATGCTATTAGAAACACACTCCATGTATACTAAATTCATTGTGATTTGCAGAATATTTATCAACTCATGTAGTTGCATATTTACCTTATCGTATTCAAATTTCACACATAAGGAAAAAATGAATGTTACTTAAATGAAGAGACAACAAATTCTTTACCTTTTACTCATAACGGTTCATATTCGGTTCGAGAAAATGTAGCTAGGAACAACCTAATGGATGATAAATCTACGGATGGTCTGGAATATTATACTCTTTTCGAGTAGCTCTTACTTTGCTCAGCTTTCGAAAAACATGGATTAGCTGCCATGAAACAAGGTATGTTTAGTGACTTGTGAAATCAAGAACAAAAGTCACCACTCTACCTAGACAATAATTAGACATGTACCTCTTTTGTTATCTGATGTGTCCTTATTACATATATTTATTTCGCATATTTATGTAAATGTGTAAATTAACATGACACGAAACACAGGTGTCAAATGTACTAAAGGGCTAAAGGCTAACATAATCAAAGATAAGTTTACGTTTAACTAACAAAATAAAAAAAAATTAAATCGATATGCGTACAACAAAATATTAACATGGAATAAAACACGTCTGGTGAGTGGCCAAGGCCAAAGAATATCAAAGAATAGTTTCTTTCAGTTTTACTTTAACAAAAACGAGTCCCACTTAAAATAGAAAAAAAGTTATATGCAAAATAAAGATACAAAAATGTATTTATATAAAAGAAACAAAACAAGATCACTTGGGTGGCTAGACCCAGAAAAAGCAGAAAATCAAACCATGACTATAAACACATAAAACTAACACACAAACGTACTCTTAGAAATAATTTACGAAACGACCCCGCCCATTGGGCGGGTTACGACGCTAGTATATATATATATATATATATATATATATATATATATATATATATATATATATATATATATATATATATATATATATATATATATATATATATATATATATATATATATATATATATATATATACATATACATATATATATATATACTTTATATATATATATATATATATATATATATATATATATATATATATATATATATATATATATATAAATTATTTATATATATATATATATATATATATATATATATAAATTATTTATATATATATATATATATATATATATATATATATATATATATATATATATATATATATATATATATATATATATATATATATATATATATATATATATATATATATATATATATATATATATATATATATATATATATATATATATATATATATATATATATATATATATATATATATATATATATATATATATATATATATATATATATATATATATATATATATATATATATATATATATATATATATATATATATATATATATATATATATATCAAAATCAAATCAAAAACCCTTATATAGGAAGTATGGTGAAACAATGCCTTAAATACAAAATTCTATAAAAATGACACATGTAATTCATTAAATGGTTTCCATAAAATGATGGTAAAAGAATGTCTTAAATATAAAGGGTTTCCATTTGAAATTCATTAAAGGGTTTTCATAAAATGATGGTGAAACAATGCATTAAATACAAAGGGGTTCCATTTGAAATATAATGGTGAAACAATGCCATAAATACAACGGGTTTCCATTTAAAATCATTAAAGGGTTTCCATATAATGATGGTGAAACAATGCCTTAAATACAAAGGGTTTCAATAACTTTGATTTTCATTAAAAAATATATACTTAAAGCTAGCCCGTCCATCGGACGGGTCTAAAGCCTAGTATATATATATATATATATATATATATATATATATATATATATATATATATATATATATATATATATATATATATATATATATATATATATATATATATATATATATATATATATATATATATATATATATATATATATATATATATATATATATATATATATATATATATATATATATATATATATATTATAACACCCCGAAAACCGAGGTCATTATTTAATCCTATTTTTTTACGTATATTTTTGAAATTTTTGAGAATTTTTATCGTGGAATTATTTGACGGTTCAAGTTGAAACCAATAAACAAGGCTAAATTTCTACGTTTGACGATTTAAGAAGAATCGAAAGTGATCGCGATACCGACGGATGCACAAAATCTATATTTTATTATCGATTGATCGATATTCGAATTTTCGAGATTTTTATTTTTATTTGCGTGTTAAGTCGAATCGGAACCATTTTTATATTATTTGGTGTGAGTATAGGAATATAAATATGTTTTAGAAAGCCGGGACGAATCTCGACTCCAGCAAAAATTCAAAACCGACTAGTGAGTCGATTCCCGCTCTTAAAATATGTCGTTTAATTTTAAGGCCAAAAGATAGCCAAAATTACCACTTTGGTTCCTAAAAGTTTACAAAAAGGAGCATCACAACACACACATTCATTTTCACCACCAAGAATTTTTCACCACTCCTTTCTTTCTCTCTTTACCGTCGGCCACCCACCAAACCACCACCAGCATTGATTTTTTTTAGTTTATGAAGAAATTAATCAAAGACCTATCTTTATAATCCCTTTTTAAGTATTTTCTTAATCACTAAAAACATCCATGCATTCATTTGATTTTTCTAAAAATTGAAGATTTTTAAAAATGGGGTTTTGATTTAATTAAGCTATATGCATGTTTAGATTACATGTTTGTGATGATAATTAACTATAAAAACAAGATGGAAAAATGTTTTTCTTGGTGTTTTTGTTCTCCAAAACCCACGGCCCTATAGGGATGTTTGTTTGATTTTGGTTTTGATCCTAATTTATTATGGATATGTGTTTGATATCATGTTTTTGATGTTTTTGATTGATTAAAACATATTACATGTGTAGTTTTTGAAATGGGTTTTGTGAAAGATTGTTCATCCAAGTGATATAAAATGTTTAAGATGTTTTAGATTATTCATATTATGTTAGAATAGGTCTATGAATCATTAGAAGTGATTGGAATGGTGATTTGATAAGAGTTTTAAAGTGTCATTTTTAATCAGAATATTGAGGCAAGTTTTAGTGGTTTTAAGTCTATGTCCAGGTCATAAGGATTAGATATAGTTGTAGAATTTCTTTTTTATCTTCGTTTCGATATAAGATAGAGCTTTTAACTCCAAACGGGTCAAAAGTTATGTTAGTTTGAAGTTTTGTGTACCGGGAGATGAAACTCGACATAATCCGAAATTGTGTTCGATTTTAGGTCAAATCTCGGGGACTATAACTAGAGTTTTAAAAAGGTTTGAGAGTTGTTATTTAGCTATAAACCTGGGTTTTTGAGTCTATTTTTATACATAGGAGTCAAATTTACAAGAGGTATATTTTAAATGAGTAAAAAAGGTCTTACAACGTGAAGGTACAAAACTGTCCGAAATTTGAAGTTTAGCAATGTGACGAGCAGTGAGTCTTAGAAGTGAGAAATTTTTATGAAATTTAATATGTACTTTCTACATGTTATAAATGAATTTTACAATTTTTCTCATAATTTATAGTGATGTCTAAGTATAGGAAAACAACCCGCACATTTGGTATGAACAGACAGAATTGTAAAATGAGCAATACTTTTAGTAAAGTAGAAAAATGGTATGAGTCTAGTAATTATCACTTGTTTGGATTTTGGCGTGAGTCTTTAGAAGTCATAATTGACTTTATTTGATTTTATTCAGTACCTAATAGTATATAAATGAGTTGACTCATTATGCGTTTATTCGCTAGGTGTTGTGATCGAATTTCCCGGGCATCCTCATCGTCGGTGATTGACTTCCATTACTTCGACTAATAATTCTACATAAAGTGAGTCTATAGCCTCACTCTTTACTTATTTCAAAAGTTTTTACCCGCGAGGGGGATACATGCTATTTAAATGAAAATGAACATAAGTCATGAATGATTGTTGGACCCGAATGTTGCCTTAAATTGTGTTGACTACCTAGTTGCAAAAGTCCCTAAATTCAAGAACCGTTAATTATTTGTCTAGTTCTTGTGTGAATTGGAAATAGCCGCTTATACAACTGGTGGTACTACGGGGTTGACGACCCAATTTGATACGAGAGTTGTACGTTGAGTACCCTCTGCGTACGGATATTTTGTATAAGAAATAAGGTATAACTGCAACTAATGCCTTTAGAAGGGGCAATGGTTTCAATGTGATCATGTCGGCATTTGGCGTGGGTGATTAAGTTAACGGATCGGTGTCATGAGCTTAAACACAATTATTAGTTATTGCTAAATATAATACCCTTGAAAATAGATTGTTTAATCGACAACTCTATGAATGATCATGAATGAGTTTTATACACTTATGTTCAAATGTGATTGTAAAACCTATAGATTTCTCTCAACATTATTTGTTGACCCTTTTAAGCATGTGTTTCAGGTAATTTAGGATAGGATGTGGTGGAGCATGCAAGGGAATGTTGTTGTGGCTTTTGTTGTCTTTTGCTTTCCTCCTTTTTATTTAAACAATTAAATCTTATTTTGTTTAAATTGTATGAACATGGTAATTTGATTGAGATTCGGTGGGGGACCTAAACGCTAGTCTGTTGTAACTTTTTGGGGTTGGAAAACAATTAGACTTTGTTGTTGTACATTTTTATTAATGTAATTTTATCAACGTCTCTTTTGGAGTCGTTCGATATAACTAGTATGTGATGATAACTTCCTAGTACCCAAATATTGTATTTCCGCTACGCATATGATTTGGGGGTGTTAAAGATTGGTAATCAGAGCCACAAGTTGTAGAGAACTAGGTCAATTTTTTAAAAATGTCCTAAACTATAACTTTGGTGTCTCAAATGTTTTCAAAAGCACACAACTATTCCGCATGGCTCCGGTAAGATTACTTTTAGTATTTATTTATATTTAGATGTATCCCTTAAAATTGAAATGAATTCCCTAGTATTTATTTAGTAAGTACTATGGTATTATAGGGAGGTATTGTGAACGTACGTGGAGTACTTAACATCGTAATTTTTGCATTACATTTGCATGGCTATCATATTGTTGCATCATATAAGCATACGTACTACATTTTTCATGGCATGAATAAGCATGTATATAATTTTGAATATTGACCTTTTATACCCTCGAACTTTCTGTGATTGCAGAAATGTCGGAAATCCCACCTAACGTCAATGGAGATGAGCATGTTAATGAACCGAACCCGCATAACAACATTAGTGGGAGGATAGAAGAAGAAGAAGAGAGTGTTGGTAATAATGTTGTGATTCAAGCTGAGTTGGAGGATGTGCAAGATGGTCAACGAGGCCTGCCCATATTTCTCATTTGGTTGGTATGCCATGCATTGCTCGTGTTCGCTATGGTAATGTTAACGCGTCTGATGCCGCGACTCGTGCTAGTTCTCTCCATGAGGACATTTCTAGAGTCTTTTGCCCTGGACCAAGGTCGTATGAGGATAATACCTATTTCTTGATGAATTTAGATAGGCTGATGTATGAGCGCTATGTTGTGGAAACTCGAGTGATTAAGAGGTTTGATGAAAATGAAAGACCTTTTTAGAAACTGTTGACACAGACTGCAAGAGTTGAGTATGACAGAATGATGGTTAGAAGTGAAATAGATAGCTTGAGGTCCATGATCAGGAACTTGAGTGCTAGCCTTGAGCAAAATAGAGAGGATCAAGCTAAGTTGCAAAGGATGCGAAGCTGGGAGCATCGTGTGAGGCAATTTCTACCACAAGAATGGTGGTTTATTGACGATTCTGAGTATGCTACCAATGACTTTATGGTTCAACCTCCTACAAGGGATGAGAATATTACTTGTGGAAACCAAGCAACACCAGAGATCGGATCAACCTCGAGGAGGAAGAGAGTGGTGGAGTGTGACCCTAATAACCAAGGCAAGATGATAGTGAGCGATGATGAAGACGGTGATGATGATGAGCCGCTACCCAAGAAATCATGTGGATCGCCTAGTGATTAGTTCTTGTTTTTAGTATTTCATTTTCTATTTCCTCGTTGTAATCAAACTTGTTTAGACTTGTGTACTATGGATTTGTGATGAACCTTAATATCCTTTTGGTTTAGTCGGTGATAGATTCTAGTGACATGACTTGTCACAATTTTGTAGATATCAATGCAATCGATGTTTACCCTTCACGATCTATGTTATGTCTTTATTATCTCTTTTATGATGTGGTTGATGAATACTTGTAGTTGTTGATGTACATGTTATACTTATATTATGTCCTGAAAAAGAAATCCTTCTTGAAGATGTGTATACTTATCATGTTATTTTTCCCCGTGAATGCAGAGAAGGGGTGAAGAGGCATTTTTGGTCATTTATAAATGATTACTTGACTAGTCCTTCAATATGCCTCCAAATTTGACTACTACTACTGTTAACAACATGATTCAACAAGCGATTGCTACAACTCTCGTTGAGGATCGTGTTAACCGAGTGCAAGGTGCTGGAAATAATGTTGGAAACAATGCTGGACGGCAAGTTCCAAAGGAGTGTACTTATGCTAGTTTTGTGAAGTGCGGACCTACACAGTTTCGAGGAACTGGTGGGGCATGTTGGGAATAAATTATAGCCAGTCTACTTGAGCGCTGACAAGAGTAAAACAAGCGTTGACAGGAGTAATACAAACGCTGACAGCTCAAGCATTGATAAGACAAAGTCAAGCATTGATACATTGAAGACAAGCACTGATGGAAAGATATACTCTACGCGTTTATTGTATTCTAGATTACTTCTAGTAAAGATAGGAACAAAAATGTATTTTCTATATTTATCTTTACCTAGAATAGTTGATACGTAGATTATTGTACAAGGCTTCTTATGTCTATAAAAGAATACCTTTAGGTTAATGTTCAATATAAGTTTTCATACGTAAACTACTTTCATTGTAAGCAAGTTTGATATCATTAATCAAAGTGAAAGTTTGTTTATATCATTGTGTTCTTGTTTAAGTGTTAATTCCGCATAACACTTAGATTGTCATATACATATACAAAGGTTTCTCTAAGTGTATTACTTGATCTAATCTCGTATACATAATGCTAAATCGATCTAAGTTTGAGATCAACAAGTGGTATCAGAGCTTGTTGAAGAACTTTTGATCTTAAAGAACACAAGAACCCTAAAAACACCAAAACCCTAATTTTCTCAAAACCCTAAACAACATCATGTCAACTCCAGAAATAACCTCTTCCTCCTAACCTTTGCCAAACATCAAGATTCCCATGCTTGATGCAACCAACTTTGAATTGTGGAAATTCAACTTTGAACAATATCTGGGGATCTATGACTACACTCTCTGGGAGATCATTGAATATGGGAACACATACAATAGAGCTGAAAAGGTTGCTGTTGCTATTGCTACAAGAACTGCTGTTGCTGGATGTCCAGAAACAGATAAGAAAGAAAAACCTGGTGATGGTAGAGCTGTGTCTGCTAAAGATATAGCAAAGAGAAGGGTTGATATGAAAACCCTAAATATTCTGAAAGTCTCTTTGGGATAAGAGAACCAGCATAAATACAGAGGTTATGATTCTGCTAAAGATCTTTGGGCAGCTCTTGAAGTTGCATATGGTGGCAATGAAGATACTAGAGAAGAGAAGAAGAAACAACTCATGCATGATTATGCTGTTTTCAAAGCTCAACCCAATGAGAAGCTTAGCAGTGTGAGAAGCAGATTGCTTGATATTACAAGCAAGTTGTCCTTTATGGGGACACAACTTGGTGATGTTTACATTAATGCTACTTTTCTTAAAAGTCTTGGTGAAGCGTGGAAGATTGAGGCAAGATCTATACTTGCCAACAATACTCACAAAAGTTCAACTTTTGATGATATCTACAACAAACTAAGGCTGTTGGAGAATGAAACCCTTCTGGAGCATGGAAGTAAGTCTACTAATAGCAACATGGCTTTCTTCTCACACAGTGAAGGCCAATTTGAACATAAGGACTCTTACATGCATCCAGTTACTGGATCATCATGTGTCAACGCTGGAACATGTCCTGTCAACGCCTCCTTTTCAGACGCTGACACATACAAAAGTGACTCACCAAGAGTTAAACCTACTGGCTTGGATCTGGATACTGTATGTGCTTATATTGCTTCTTTGCCCAATGGTTCAGTGATTACATATGAGGACCTTGAGCAGATAAGTGATGAGCACTTGGAAGAAATGGATATCAAGTGGAACATGGCTCTTGCTAGTATAAGAGCAAACAGGTGGAATAGAAGGTTTAAGAAGAAGATGACCTTCAATGCAAAGGACACAGCTGGATTTGATATATCCAAAGTTGAGTGCTACAACTGTCATCGTATGGGGCACTTCATGAGGGAATGCAGGTCTCCTAGAAGATCTGATGCTGGCAAACCTTGAAGCCAAATTGTTAAGGCTCAGGATCCTAAAGCCATGGTTGCAGTTCAAGGAATTGATGGTATAGGATGGGATTGGAGCTATTTGGCTAAAGATGTAGAAGAGTATAAAGCTTTGGTTGCTGAAATTGAAGAAGAAGAGCATGTTCAATATGCTCTCATGGCACACTCCTCCTCTTCATCTGATAATGAGGTATACGATGATGCTTTTTGTAGTAAAGGTTGTAGGTTAAATACTGAGAGACTTAACAAAGAGGTGTTAAGATTATTAGATGATGTGAGTACTGAAAGATGCAAATTGTCTAATTACCAACTAGCTCTCATTCAAACTGAGAAGACAGTTTCTGAATACAACATGAGTTGGATGCTAGTAATGATGTTAGGAACATCATTGAAAGGGTTCATGGTGATCTACAGGCTAAGTTAGATGAGGCCATTAAGAATAAAGATAATGTTGGCCTTAAAATTCAAAGATTTGATAGAGCCACACAAACCCTAGGAGAATGTGTGAATAAACAAAGGGATCCTAACGACATGACTGGGATTGGGATGAAAGACTAATCTGTGGTTCCACCACCAGCTGGTGACTTCTATGGTGTCCAACAAAAGGACCTATCTTGGACTGGTTTGCCAGAACTCCAAGAGGAGGAATTCATTCCTCCACCAAGAGTTGTTACCCTAGTTGAAGAGTATCAACAGAAGTTGACTGACTTAAATGAATGGAAGAAAGCCAACCCTACCTTATTTGTTAAGGGTGGCTTGTTATGTGAAAGTCCTAATGAGTCAACTCCCATTAAGGTTACAAACCCAATCACTGGTAAGGCTGTTGATCTTGGCTCAAACACTGTTAGAAAACCTAGCATTAAGTATGCAGAGATGTATAGGAATACTAGGTCACCTAAGAGCCAAGTTAGCAATGATGGAACAGGCTTCTTCTCTTCTAAACCTAGGTTTGTGTCTAGAAAAACCTGTTACACTTGTGGTAGCTTTTCACATTTAGCATATAAGTGTGTCAACGCTCCCAAAGTCAGCGCTGACAAGAACAAATTCAGCACTGACATGAACAACGTCAACGTTGTTAGAAATTCAAACGTTGTCAGACCCAAACCTTGTGTGCAACAAAGTCCACAAGTTGTTAGACCTGCCCCATTCTTCACTATAGGGTTTAACACTCATGGACAAAGACCATTTCAAAAGACAAATAATTGGTCTAATAGGCAATGGGTTTCTGTAGCAAACCCTAGGTTCAACGCTGACAAGGGTAAATTCAGCGTTGACAAGACCAATTCCAACGCTGACAGAAACGTGACCAGACCTAAATATTTGCAACCATAGGGTAAGGGGTCTAAAGCTTCTTCAAGATTAACATGGAGACCAAAGAAAGATCAGAACCCTAATGATAATGGAATTTCAATGACCTGCAACAGATTTAATTACATTTCAAAGGTCACAAAACCTATTGGGGTTAACTGGGTATTTTATCCTAAGAAGGATGAAAATGGGGTTGTTGTGAGAACTAAGTCTGTTCTTATTAAACAACCAGATGAATCCAAGTCTTCCAAGGCTTGGGTTCCTAAATAAAACTAACTTGTTTTCTTTACGTGCAGGGCATTCAAAGTCAGGTCAATGATTTTGGATATTGGGATAGTGGATGCTCAAGGCACATGACAGGGAAGGAAGACTATTTGACCAACTTTACTCCCATTAAGGATGGTGATAAGGTTTACTTTGGAGGCGGATATGGTACTATCACAGGCAAAGGAACACTTCTCACCAAGAACTTACGTTTTGAAAACATATTTTTGGTAAAGGAACTTGATTATAATCTTTTTAGTGTATCACAAGTTTGTGATAACAAAAATAAAGTTCTGTTTACTGATACTGAATGTTTGGTCTTAAGCAAGGATTATAAGATCCTTGATGAGAAATATATTGACTATAGAACACCTAGGCATAAAGACATATACAATGTGAATCTGAATGGGATTAGAATGAATAACAATATGTCTTGTTTCTATGCTAAAGCTTCAGTAGATGAAAGTAATTTGTGGCACAGGAGACTAGGGCACGTAAATTTTAAGAATATAAACAGGCTTGTGAGACTTGGCTTGGTTGATGGTTTGCTTGAGAAGGCCTTCCACAATGACCACTCTTGTGTTGCATGTCTTTAAGGCAAGCAGCACAAGGTCTCATTCAAGTCCAAACAGGTGCACTCTAGTACTAGACCTCTTCATTTGCTTCATATGGACCTCTTTGGTCCAACCAATATAGAAAGTGTGAATGGTAAGTCCTACTGCTTTGTCATCACAGATGACTTTTCTAGGTTTACTTGGACCTTCTTTCTAGCTATGAAGAGTGACACAGCTGACACCTTAATTGATTTTATCACTCAGATTGAGAAGAAAACTGGTAATGAAGTTAAAATACTTAGGAGTGATAATGGAGGTGAATTTAGGAATAAAAAGTTAGATGATTTTTGTGCCAGGAAAGGAATTACTAGGTAATTTAGTGTTGCCAGAACCCCACAGCAAAATGGGGTTGCTGAGAGGAAAAATAGAACCCTAATTGAAGCAGCCAGAACCATGTTGGCTGATGCTCATTTTTGTGACAATCCGTCAATTTATGGTTTATATTTTATTCTCAAATATTATTTAAAAATATTATTTTAATGTTATATTATGAACTCACTTATTTTTGTGAAGAACTTTGGGTTTACGTCTTGAAGTAGCATCGACTACGTCTAAACCTGAGGATTATACGTTACGTGCTTACGTTTACATACACCGTCTTTGGTGACAGTCTGACATTTCAGGAAATAAATTTATCCGTGAATATTATTTTAGAGTTTTAAATTTGTGTTGGTTCATAAACTCACAAATTTACGAGAAGAGATTAGGACTTACTTTCATAATTTAACGTCCTTTACGACTAAACCGGAAACCCTAGGTTTACGTATTTGCATTTTTGAACTCTGTTTTTGACGAGACAATTTTTATTAGATTCGTTTCGTGCCGTTGCTTCATAATTTATAAAAAAGTTTTTCGTAAAACGACCCGAGGGCACGCAAATCAAGGAAAATAGAATCGAGGAATACCCGTAAATTAATGGGGATGGAACAAGTACATACTTGTCCCACCCCCACACATGGCTAAACAAAGCTAACAACACCATGTGGTGTCAAGCTTACAAGATAAGCTAAGATACATGTCTTAGTTTACTTGTAAACTAGCAACCAACATCAAAACCACCACCTCAAACCATTTTCATTCATTTCAACACATGCAAACCACTAAACACTCTCCTCCCTCTCTATAAAATTTGTCCCAAACTCATCCAAAACAACCCCCATTTGATCTTGATTCAACCATAAATCATATGTATAATTTACATATGATGAAAACCCATTGAAGTTATGAAGATTGGAGGTGATCTTAACATGTAAAAAGGAGTTTTCAAGGGAGTTTGGGGCTGATTTCTCAAGGAGTTTTCATGAAGAACAAGGGATGATTTTTGGAGGAATCTACAAATACTTGGTGATCCTAGAAGTGGTGTTGATATCTCATAAGATAGGTTACCCAAAACCATGTCTTGTTCATCCAAAAGCTCATCATTTCATCACTTTGGTGGTATAAAGATTGTTCTCCCCATCCTCTTGTTATTTTGATTATGTAATCATGTATTTTCTTTCCTATTGTATATGTATATGATGATTATATGATGATAAAAATATTATGTGGGGATTTGGTGTTGATAGATTTGATAAAAATGGGTAAAAAGATGGACAAACTACATGTAAAAATGGTTAAATCTTGCTTACATGCTAGGCTGTATAAAAACAGTAACTAACCACATGTTAAACTGATAAAATGGCAAATTGGAATCAATATACAGTAATTATAAGATGTCATACACATGTGAGAGTTGGTCATGCAATGGAATCATTATAATGAGTGAGATATGATCAAAACAAGTTTAGAGTGCAAATCTGAGTTTACTGTTTTGGACGATTTTTAGAAAATATTTAGAGGCTGATTCAATAGTAGCTATAGAAGATTTAAATGGAGCACATATCATGTAGTTTATGTCATAAAAATTTGAGCTTCTATCTCAATATAGAACTCTAGAGATGGCTGTTTTGGTGAACATGAAAATAAAAATCAGATTTTGAGAAATTAAAGTATAATAGTATTATATAAGCACTCAACTAAAAATAGTATAAAATATGAATTAAAACCCACTAACTTATATAATACATTTATATAAATATGTATAAGGATAAATAAATGGACATTTTATAAAAATGGTAGTTTGATAAGTTTTATAAGTTATAAAACTATAAACATGGTTTTTACGACTTTTTCGGCTATTACCTTAAAATTAACGTTTTTGTTAAAAAAAACTTAGACGGTTGGACCCGTCCAATATAAACTTTTATAAACTCATATACTGATATATAAACATATATAACAAGTAAAAACCGATAAAACCCGAATTATAAAACATACGGACATTAACGGGCTAAGTTAACGTTATTGGACTAATAATACAACAAAATGGGCTAAAACACTTATAAACTTATTTATTGGGCTTAAACCATTTAGGCCCAACATGTAAAGTGTAAATACTGATAATACAAGTATAAAATGGATTAATACAAGTTAATAAACTTATAATAGGCTTATTGGACCTAAAACACGTAAATAGGTAAAACTAGTAAACTAGTAAGAAGTTACCAATACATAAACACAAAAATGAGTAAATGAGAATATGTAAACCCACTTGATCATCATATATATATATAATCATCATATGTATACATATATGTTATTTTTATAAAGTCATTGGACAAGAGTCTAAGACGAGTATTATTTGTCTAGGTTTCCGTGATTGAAGCACGTACCGTACATCCGAATCGCCGATAACCGCCTTCCCACATCAACGTGAGTTCATAGCCTCGCACTCTTTTAAATGTTTTTAAAAATGTTTTATAAAACCGCGAGGGAGATAACATGTTATTTTTTATAAAATAGGACACCATTTGTCCCGATTGTCTGTTTATTGATTTGGACCTGAATGATTGTATTACCCGATGAATGATTAAATGACCCGATAGATGAAATAAAATGGATTATTAAAGTTAGGTTATGTCACTAAAAGTCCCATTAGCATGAATTGTGAACTACCGGGATTTGGTAGACGCTTATGCATATAATAGTACTATTTGGGGACGATCACCCCAGTTCGCGCCTTGACGGTTGATCCCCGTCGTGCCACATTGATTGGTAAGCGAATTTATGTATGACAAGATTTACATAGCGTGACCTTTGTGACGACACGCTAATTTAGATGGGCAAATGAGTTTCGGGCTAGCTACCCGTTGTTTGTTGTAGTAAGGTAACAATGTCATGCGCCTTATAATAATCCAATTAACGAAATACTGCTATACGCACCGAATTACGATGTATTGCCTGACTAGCAATACGGGGTCATACTATTGATATTATGTTCGTGTTTTGGTTTTATATAACCATATTCATATAACGGTTTTTATTTAATCTATACAACGTTATAAAACGTATTGTATGATGTTTTCAACGATAATGGTTCGTATAATGATTTTGAAGGCGAAAGCCTATATTTTGATTTTGATAAGGATTTGTATAAAATGACTTTGGCTATTTTATGGCCTATTACAATGATTCGTACAAAATGATTTTCGGTAATAATTTAATACCGATGTTATATTGATGGATTTTATTAAACTCTATGAATTCACTCGGCGTTATCGCTGACCTTTTCTTTTAACATATTTTATCTCAGGTACTTGAAGGTAATTCTCGGGAAGACAACAAGAATTCATGGCCCGCACTTAAATAACAATTTCCATTCAAATGCTTTGTAAAACCTGTATGAAATACAATGACTTGGGACCTATGTAAATTTGATATTTATGAATGGAAATGCTTTATTATTAAACGACGCGATTTTTAAGCGTTGTCTATGATGTGAGTAATGTTCTATCCCGTAACACCAACGAGTCTTCCGCTGTATTGAGTTGTATAAATTTGGGGGTGTTACAGTTTGGTACCAGAGCTCTCGTTATAGAGAACGAAAGATTTTTAAAACCAAGATTTTGAATAAAACATTTCAAAATCTTCTAACTATAAACATGTTTCTAAAAATGTCTAAAAATCTTTTGACTATAACGGTGTCGAATAATTCCCGAGTTACCGACAAGGCCAGATTGAGAAGTGTTATTTTAATATATATATAACTTGGATATATATATATATATATATATATATATATATATATATATATATATATATATATATATATATATATATATATATATATATATATATATATATATATATATATATATATATATATATATATATATATATATATATATATATGATGTAATTTGATTACATGATTGTTTGATGATTATTTTAATATTTATACGAGGTATTTATACGACGTAGATTGTCACAAGGAACCCTAAATCCCCTAGCAAATCAATCGAAGCTATTCTCGTAGGAATTCTAGCTATCCTAGATCTAAACCAAGTTGTGGATATTTATGATCCCAACAAATGGTTGATATTCGTAGAAATATAGATATTAGTTGATTGTGATATTGAAAAAGAATTGGCGAGATTAAATCTGATATCGATGTCATGACGATCTTTCCTTATACAGTGGAGTTTGACAAAACGTTGCCACCTAGAAAGATGTCATCTGATTTGTTGTCATACAATTCTTAAATTTGAGAATCGAAAGGGTGAATGTTGCACTTGAGGCTGTCATTGGAACCATTACCCAAAAGCCTCATGCCACTAGTACCTTTCCGAGAAGTCTAATTGAATGTGTGAGTCATTTCATACTAGTGACTCATTTGATAACTATTGTTGAAAGAGCTATAGGATTGGAAATTAAGTGTTGTTCATATCGAACTTTTATTGCCCTTTCAAGGTGTAAGAATAATGATGAAAGTACTTGAGAATGAGGTAGGATATCGAATTGAGGATAAAATTGGTTGAAACTTGAATAAAGTAAAATTTAACCCATATGGAATATGAGATTGTTAATAGAAGTCGTTAAGTTTTGTGATTGAATTATAAGGTTTTAATTGGTTGTTGATTCGTGTTAAGGGTTGTTCCTAGGCCATTGTCCACTAATGAGGATGCCCAGTGTCCAAGAAATAAATTGAAGAAATCTTCTTCTAAATTGGGACCGATGGATCTTCTAGCACAGGTGGAACCCCCATGACTCTTGTAGATTAGTATTCATTGTGGTATCTTTTAAAAATAATCCCTAACTTAACTGAGACATCAGTTGGTAGGATGAGTTCTTGAAATTGTATGACATAGTGACACATACTGTGTTACGGTACAATTTAGACTTGTTTGTGATTAACGAAAGACTACCTTTGATCGCTAAATTCTACATTTATTGATGTTATCTATCCTTTATTGCTTCATCCTAATGTTCCCATTAGTGATGCAACCAATGAGCAAGTACTCATCTCGGTTTGAGTTACGTTGTGGATTATTCTTTTCGAGTGTCATCGAGATCATGAACCTCATAATTAAGTGGCTAAGCTCATTTCCTAGCATATAGTAGTTAGTTCTTGGTGAACAACTTTTCATCACTCTTTTGCAGATCACTTATTGTTTTTATATGATAAAACAGTATCCCTTGATAAAAATTGAATTTTCATCACTGTAAGGATTATTCAAAGTGAGATTTATAAGTAATCGTTATCGAAATGAAGTTGTTTATAAAACACCTTAGAAAACTTAATTGTTTTCATAACAAAGAAAATGTTTCTAAATTTATTTTTGATTCTTATTTAAGAATTAAGCATGAAAATGTTTTTATTATAAACATGCTGATAAAATTTTGACGAACTGAGTATTGCATCGTTAATCTTGAAATTGTATATAGTTGCGCGGCTACATACAATTTGGAATGGACCATGCAAGGCGATTAGTAGTCACCATAAAACTGATTAATATATACTACATTTTCTTTAAAGATTGTGAAAGATTAAATTTTATGAGATCTGCAAGAAGTGAAAAATAGGGACATAGTGTTAGGGACACCTACATATGTGCCTACAGCATCTCTTCTTCTGAGTCGAATTTACTCATCTGTGGAAATTGTCTTATTTGACAATTGACAATTCTTTCTTGTCCAATTCTCCCGTAGTGAGATTCTTAGGAAAAGTATCTGATTACCGAGTGTTGATACCCGACTGGATGTATCGACGTTCCTATCATTTATTTTGATTTGGTTTCATTTGAATGACCTGGGTAACGATCCAAGGAGCTTTCGAATGCGTACTCAAATTATGAAAATATGGGATATATTCATATTCATTAAATGTTTTCGTCTGTATCTGATGTGAAATCCTCTCGCATAGATTATGCGTTGACCTTACTCTTTTAATGGTAGTTATGACTCCAGATATCCTTGAATTTTTGAAGGATTATGAATTATTATTAGTCTTTTGAGAAGTTCACATCTTATCGGTAACAATAAAACTGAAAAGTTAATAGTACCAGTAGAATGGATTGATTGATTATGACATGACGACATTGTCTTAATTGATGGGAACTCGAGTAGAATTCCCCTAAAAGATAAGATGTTGATTATCAAAAGTTATTTAAATAATTCTTGATGGATGACCATATCCTGCATTTAGACTTGAAATTTATACCATGAATGGTTATAAATTAGTCATAGATATTATAATCTAGAAAGAACTTAAAGTGAATTTATTAAAAGATGTTTCTTTTATCTGAAACTTTAGGAGGTATTTGTTGGTGAATTAACTAGACTTTTGCCATTAAGGCAAGTTGAAATTGGTATTGATTATATTCCCGGTGCTGCACCTGTGGCTTGTGCACTGTACGTCAGCACCATCAGAATTAAAGGAATTACCGTACAACTGAGAGAGTTGTCGGGGAAAGCTTTTATTCTACCGATCTCGTCATTATGAAGAGCTATGGTATTATCATTCCTTATATTTATTGATTACCGTGAACTAGGTAAATTGACGATTAAAAATCTATATCCACTACCCAAGATTATAGATTTGTTCGATCATTTACAAGGTTCTAGCGTATGTTCTAAAGATTTGATCCACGACATGGTTATCATCAATTTCGCGTCCGCGAAAAAGATTATCTATTCCAATCACTACATCCAGAACTTGTAATGAACATTATGAGTTTCACATGATGTCGTTTGGATTGACTAATACACATGTAGCATTCATAAATTTGGTGAATTACGTGTGTAGGCTGTAATTTGATAAATTCATGCTTGTGATCATTAAGGACTATTTGTTTGTTTATAAGAATAAGAAGGAGTTAATAATTATATATAGACTGCCCTGAGTTGGCCGAGTAGTGAAAACATGTATCTTGAATTTTTAACATAGGATTTAAGACTTAATCCTTTACATTATTTGACCGTGTGATTAATAAGATAATGGAATCTATATTGACTCTTCAAAAATTTAGAGCCCTTTTAAGACTTTGTGTTTTACCAAAAAGAAAGTGGAAATATGTTTTGACAATTAATTTATCAAAGAAATCTTTAAGGGATTATTTCCTTATGCCCAAATTATTTAACTAAACTCCTGTTTAGGGGTAAGTTTTTGTGCATACCTCAAGACAACCTAAGAGGGATTGAGGAAACCATTTAAAACCATGACTTGAAATTTGAAACGAGAATTTTTGCTTTTCAACTAAGAAAATTTCGACCAAAGTATAAACAAAGAATTTTTCGAACATTTACGAATCTTATTAATTATTTTCGATAAATCAACAAAAATCTTGTTAATTAAATTCAAATTTATTTTGAACATTTTTATAATTGGTCGAACTAAGAAATTTAAAAAAAATTTACGTTTACGTTTCATAAAAATTAAATATTTATTATTTAATTACTTGTAATATTTATCGACGCTTTAAACGTCGGATTGAGCAAAACTAATAAAAATGATAGTTGAGACGAAACTAAAACATAGAAAATATGAAGAAAGAATTTATGAGTAAATTGTGGACATGATAATTATTTCATCAGGAAAGATGAATGTACATACTGACGCATTATGTAAAAAGGATAAAGAATCAATGAGGATTTATTCCTTAGTAATGACTGTGCAAAATAAATTGCCGAAAAATTTAAAAATAGTTGATGATTGTAAAAAAAAAGGGATAATATAGATAATAAAAAGGGGTTCGCGATTAATGTGAACCATTAGTACTAAGAGCCGATGGCGTTAAATGTTTTAAAGGCCACTTGTGTTTGCCTAAATATGGAGATTTTGAGATTTAGTCTTGTTGGCATCTTGTAAGTATAAGTATTCTATTCCTGTCATTTCTGATTAAATGTATCTTTATCTGAAGAAGTTGTACTAATGGCAAATTATGAAGGCAGAAATTGCTTCATACATTAGTAAACGTCTAGCTATTGCAAAGGTCATCATCTGAATTTGATTCAATTTCGGTCATCGTCGACAGACTGACCAAATCTACTAATATCATTCCTGTTAATGATAGATTCTTGATGTATAAATTGACTCTTTTGTATTTAAATGAGTTGTGTAAACATGGTGTGCCTGTATCGATCATCTCTATCAAGATCCTCACTTCGCATTGAATTTCTAGAGATTTGCTCAGAAGTCATTGAGAACGAATCTTGATCAGAGTACTGTGTACCACCCCAATCGAAGGGACGAGGTAAAGTAACGATACAAAATACTATAAGTGTTGTTTTATGTTTGAATGATTAACCTTTAGTAATAAACCGTATAATCGTTTTCCTTTGGAGAGATTATCATTGATAATTATCGTGTTAGGATCAAGATCGAATCTTGTTAAGACTTAAAAATTAGAGCATCTGTAAGCAGGAGTTGAGATGAAGACACCCGACATACACCCATTGTGAGTTAGACATGTCTTTTAGGTTTAAGGTTTCCTATGATGGCGAACCTAACCTTACAAAATACTCGACCCGCGAGACATGAAATAATTGTTGAAATTAGGATCTGAATATTGACTGCCGGTAGTGGGCAGTAGGTTATGTGAATATGAAATGTAGATTTTGAAGTGCCAGATAGGTAGCGAAGTTATGCCAAAAATTTTAACCATGGAAAAATGAATTGATGATCTGGAAGATCATGGGATATAAGTCCCCGTGGTATGGGACCATAGAGATGATATAAAAGATGGTATAAAAGGCATATAAGCTGGATCTACCCTAGGACTTCAAGTGCTGCGTGAAATATGTTCATATATCTAACTTGATAAAATGCTATCAAGTAAAAACCTGAATTCTTCTTGATGTAGTTTTAGATCGGCGAAAAGTTGCATTCATCAAAAACCCGTGAACATCATGGAAAGAGAAAGTAAGTCAATAATAAGCCTGATCTTATTCCCGTAGTTATGTTTGATGAAACTCGCGTATTGTAATGAATTACACTTGTGAGAAAAGACCGAATGTGGAGGAAATACCCACATGGCTTTTACTCTATAAGAAGCAAGTAGTAAGATGATCTTTGAGGACAAAGATCCTGTTTAGGGGTAAATGTTGTGACAATCCGTCAATTTATGGTTTATATTTTATTCTCAAATATTATTTAAAAATATTATTTTAATGTTATATTATGAACTCACTTATTTTTGTGAAGAAATTTGGGTTTACGTCTTGAAGTAGCATCGACTACGTCTAAACCGGAGGATTATACGTTACGTGCTTACGTTTACATACACCGTCTTTGGTGACAGTCCGACATTTCAGGAAATAAATTTATCCGTGAATATTATTTTAGAGTTTTAAATTTGTGTTGGTTCATAAACTCACAAATTTACGAGAAGAGATTAGGACTTACTTTCATAATTTAACGTCCTTTACGACTAAACCGGAAACCCTAGGTTTACGTATTTACATTTTTGAACTCTGTTTTTGACGAGAAAATTTTTATTAGATTCGTTTTGTGCCGTTGCTTCATAATTTATAAAAACATTTTTCGTAAAACGACCCGAGGGCACGCAAATCAAGGAAACTAGAATCGAGGAATACCCGTAAATTAATGGGGATGGAACAAGTATACTTGTCCCACCCCCACACATGGCTAAACAAATCTAACAACACCATGTGGTGTCAATCTTACAAGATAAGCTAAGACACATGTCTTAGTTTACTTGTAAACTAGCAACCAACATCAAAACCACCACCTCAAACCATTTTTATTCATTTCAACACATGCAAACCACTAAACACTCTCCTCCCTCTCTCTAAGATTCGTCCCAAACTCATCCAAAACAACCCCCATTTGATCTTGATTCAACCATAAATCATATGTATAATTTACATATGATGAAAACCCATTGAAGTTATGAAGATTGGAGGTGATCTTAACATGTAAAAAGGAGTTTTCAAGGGAGTTTGGGGCTGATTTCTCAAGGAGTTTTCATGAAGAACAAGGGCTGATTTTTGGAGGAATCTACAAATACTTGCTGATCCTAGAAGTGGTGTTGATATCTCATAAGATTGGTTACCCAAAACCATGTCTTGTTCATCCAAAAGCTAATCATTTCATCACTTTGGTGGTATAAAGATTGTTCTCCCCATCCTCTTGTTATTTTGATTATGTAATCATGTATTTTCTTTCCTATTGTATATGTATATGATGATTATATGATGATGAAAATATTATGTGGGGATTTGGTGTTGATAGATTTGATAAAAATGGGTAAAAAGATGGACAAACTACATGTAAAAATGGTTAAATCTTGCTTACATGGTAGGCTGTATAAAAACAGTAACTAACCACAAGTTAAACTGATAAAATGGCAAAGTGGAATCAATATACAGTAAGTATAAGATGTCATACACATGTGAGAGTTGGTCATGCAATGGAATCATTATAATGAGTGAGATATGATCAAAACAAGTTTAGAGTGCAAATCTGAGTTTACTGTTTTGGACGATTTTTAGAAAATATTTAGAGGCTGATTCAACAGTAGCTATAAAAGCGTTAAATGGAGCACATATCATGTAGTTTATGTCATAAACATTTGAGCTTCTATCTCTATATAGAACTCTAGATATGGCTGTTTGGGTGAACATGAAAATAAAAATCAGATTTTGAGAAATTAAAGTATAATAGTATTATATAAGCACTCAACTAAAAATAGTATAAAATATGAATTAAAACCCACTAACTTATATAATAAATTTATATAAATATGTATAAGGATAAATAAATGGACATTTTATAAAAATGGTAGTTCGATAAGTTTTATAAGTTATAAAACTATAAACATGGTTTTTACGACTTTTTCGGCTATTACCGTAAAATTAACGTTTTTGTTAAAAAAAACTTAGACGGTTGGACCCGTCTAATATAAACTTTTATAAACTCATATACTGATATATAAACATATATAACAAGTAAAAACCGATAAAACCCGAATTATATAACATACGGACATTAACGGGCTAAGTTAACGTTATTGGACTAATAATACAACAAAATGGGCTAAAACACTTATAAACTTATTTATTGGGCTTAACCCATTTAGGCCCAACATGTAAAGTGTAAATACTGATAATACAAGTATAAAATGGATTAATACAAGTTAATAAACTTATAATAGGTTTATTGGACCTAAAACACGTAAATAGGTAAAACTAGTAAACTAGTAAGAAGTTACCAATACATAAACACAAAAATGAGTAAATGAGAATATGTAAACCCACTTGATCATCATATATATATAATCATCATATGTATACATAATTGTTATTTTTATAAAGTCATTGGACAAGAGTCTAAGACGAGTATTATTTGTCTAGGTTTCCGTGATTGAAGCACGTACCGTACATCCGAATCGCCGATAACCGCCTTCCCACATCAACGTGAGTTCATAGCCTCGCACTCTTTTAAATATTTTTATAAATGTTTTATAAAAGCGCGAGGGAGATAACATGTTAGTTTTTATAAAATAGGACACCATTTGTCCCGATTGTCTGTTTATTGATTTGGACCCGAATGATTGTATGACCCGATGAATGATTAAATGACCCGATAGATGAAATAAAATGGATTATTAAAGTTAGGTTATGTCACTAAAAGTCCCATTAGCATGAATTGTGAACTACCGGGATTTGGTAGACGCTTATGCATATAATAGTACTATTTGGGGACGATCACCCCAGTTCGCGCCTTGACGGTTGATCCCCGTCGTGCCATATTAATTGGTAAGCGAATTTATGTATGAGAAGATTTAAATAGCGTGACCTTTGTGACGACACGCTAATTTAGATGGGCAAATGAGTTTCGGGCTAGCTACCCGTTGTTTGTTGTAGTAAGGTAACAATGTCATGCGGCTTATAATAATCCAATTAACGAAATACTGCTATACGCACCGAATTACGATGTATTACCTGACTAGCAATACGGGGTCATACTATTGATATTATGTTCGTGTTTTGGTTTTATATAACCATATTCATATAACGGTTTCTATTTAATCTATACAACGTTATAAAACGTATTGTATGATGTTTTTAACGACAATGGTTCGTATAATGATTTTGAAGGCGAAAGCCTATATTTTGATTTTGATAAGGATTTGTATAAAATGACTTTGGCTATTTTATGGCCTATTACAATGATTCGTACAAAATGATTTTCGGTAATAATTTTATACCGATGTTATATTGATGGATTTTATTAAACTCTATGAATTCACTCGGCGTTATCGCTGACCTTTTCTTTTAACATATTTTATCTCAGGTACTTGAAGGTAATTCTCGGGAAGACAACAAGAATTCATGGCCCGCACTTAAATAACAATTTCCATTCAAATGCTTTGTAAAACCTGTATGAAATACAATGACTTGGGACCTATGTAAATTTGATATTTATGAATGGAAATGCTTTATTATTAAACGACGCGATTTTTAAGCGTTGTCTATGATGTGAGTAATGTGTTATCCCGTAACACCAACGAGTCTTCCGCTGTATTGAGTTGTATAAATTTGGGGGTGTTACAATTTTCCTATAGTCTTTTGGGCTGAGGCTGTTAATACAGCTTGCTATGTTCAAAATAGAGCATTGGTCAACAAAATTCAGAACAAAACACCTTATGAGTTACTTTGGGGAAGAAAACCTAATACTGGTTTTCTCAGACCTTTTGGTTGGCATGTAGTAGTTTTAGATACTAGTGATGCCTTAGGCAAATTTAGTGCAAAAGGTGATGAAGGCTACTTTATGGGGTATTCAGTGCAGAGCAAGGGATATAGGGTTTATCTTAAAGAGGAAAAACGTATTCTTAAAAGAGTACATGTCAGGTTTTTAGAGAATAAACCTAGTGATCCTGAAAGTGGTCCAAATTGGTTGTTTGACTTGGAACCTTTATCTAGAACTTTAAATTATATGCCTGTCACTAATCCAGACATTGTGAAGGTAACTTCAAATGTTGTAGAAGAACAAGTTGTTGATATTTCAGGTACACAGGTTCATGAAAAGGTTGGATCACAAGCAGAAAAGTCATCTCCTATACATGAATATGTTACAATCCCCATATGGACAGATGCCTTTGCTGCTGCTGCTGCTGTTGGACAAGATAATGGTGGTTCCCAAGTACCACCAGATGACAACATACATGGCCCTTCAGACGCTGTGTGACAATCTAACATTTTCAGGTAGTAAAATATTTTCTCGTATAATATTTTGAAACTTATTTTTGTGTTGTTTGACGAACTCACAATTTACGGATTTAAATTTGGGCTTACGTGCATAATTTGGCGTCTTTTACGACTAAACCGGAAACCTTAGGATTACGTATTTACGTTTTTGAACTCCGTTTTTTATGAGACAATTTTTATTGGATTCGTTTTGTGACGTTGATTCATAATTTATAAAAACGTTTTTCGTAAAACGACCCGAGGGCACGCAAATCGAGAAAACTAGAATCGAGAAATACCCGTAAACTAGTGAGATGGGACAAAACACATTGTCCCACCCCACTAGCTATATGGGACGGCACACTTGACACCACAACACTAATGTGGCATCAAGTTTAGCTTACACATTACATGTGTAAGCCATGCTTACATGTTAAGCTAACTTTTCCCACTTAACACCAAAACTAGGTACTTGTTTTCATTTCCATCTTTCTCACATGCAAAACCAACATCAAACTCTCTCAAACTCTCCCTTGTGCCGTCCTAAATAAGCCAACAAACACCCCATTTGATTTCTTCTAGCCATGAACAACATGTTTACTAGCTCTATTAAGGAGTATTCTTGAAGCCTTGCTCATTTGGTGGCCATATTAACATCTTTGGAGGTGATTTGCTTGTGTCCTAGGGCTGATTTTCCAACCTATGTTCTTGATATTTTATGGTCTTGGAGATACTTGTTGTGTTCATCAAGTTCTTGTCTTCCTAAAACAAGAAATCCACTTGGATTGGTAAAGAAGATCATCCTCTCCATTTTTCTCTTGTTATTTTGTAAAGAACAAATGTATTTTCTTTCATTTTGTATATGTATATGATGTATATATGATGATAAAAATGTTGTGTGGGGATCAAGTGTTGATAAATATGCTTAAAAATGATGATAACTATAAGAAATAAAGCTAAAATCTTGATTATTTAGTTGGCTGTATAAAAACAGTAGATAACTAAAAGATGGACTTATAAAATTGCATGGTTTGATCCATTTACAGTAAGTAGAAGATGTTATACACATGTGAGAGTTGGCCATGCAATGGAATCAAAATAATGAGTGAGATATGATCAAAACAAGTTAGGTGGTCTAATCTAAATAAGCAGTTTTGTAGGGACAGTTAAGGCAAGTTAAACTCAAAATGGGCAGTAGCTATAACTAAGTTAAATGTAGCACATAATATGAAGAACATGTCACCCAAAAATGAGATTCTAATTCATTATAGAACTCTAGATATGGTAAAAATGGTGAACATGAAGTTAAAAATCAGATTTTTGGAAATAATGTTTATTAATATTATATAAGCACTCACATTATAATGTATAAAATGTAAAAATATAAACCCACTAACTTATAAAACTTATTTATATAAATGTATAAAAGGTTAATTAAATGGGTAAATTATATAAATGGTGGTAAAATAATATTTATAAGTAATAAAAACTATAAACTTGATTTTTACGACTTTTTCGGCTATCGCCGTAAAATTAACGTTTTTCGCCAAATAAAACTTAGACTACCAAACACGTCTAATGTAAAGTTTATAAAAGTCATATACTGATGTATAAGTAACTAAGACAAGTAAAAACCGATAAAACCCGAACTATAAGAAATACGGACATTTACGAGCTAACTAAACATATTGGACTAATAATTGGACTTAATAAGATAAAAACTTGTAAAAAGAACTTATTGGGCTTAACCCATTTGGGCCCAACATGAAAAGTATATATACTGATAATATAGGTATAAAAGGGATAAAAACAAGTTAAAGAACTTATAAAAGACTTAATGGACTTAAAATAGGTAAAATCGGTAAAACTAGTGAACTAGTAAAACGTTACCAAGACGTAAACACTAAAATGAGTAAACAAGGATGTATAAACCCACTTGATCATCATCATATGTACAAAATCATAATATGTATATTGTTATTTTGATAAAAGTCATTGGACCGAGTCTAAGACCGATTCTTATTTATATAGGTTTCCGTGACCGAAGCACGCCCGTAGCCGATAATCCGCCTTTCATTAACAACGTGAGTTCATAGCCTCGCACTCTTTTAAATGTTTTATAAAATGATTTGTAAACCCGCGAGGGAGATAACATGCTATATTTTTATAAAAATAGAACACAAGTAGTCCTGATTGTATGCTAAATGATATGGACCCGAATGATGCTATGACCCTATATTCGAGACTAAAAGGATTATTAGTAGTTAGGTTATGTCACTTAAAGTCCCATTAGCATGAATTGTGAACTACCGGGATTTGGTAGACGCTTATGCATTTGATAGTACTATTTGGGGACGATCACCCCAGTTCGCACCTTGACGGTTGATCCCCGTCGTACCACATTGATTGGTAAGCGAATTTATGTATGAGAAGATTCCATAGCGTGATTTTTGTGACGACACGCTAACTTAGATGGGCAAATTGTTTGTCGGGTTCGCGGCCCACTGTTTTCATAGTAAGGTAACAATGTCATGCGGCTAATAATAATCCTATACAATGTATGCTATAAAACATAAATAATAAACGATAACGACGCTATTAACGATGAATATATTACCTATCATGGTAATATAGAGACTACGGTCTCATGGAAAGTTTCAGATGTACGCTTGATTTATATATTGCCTGACTAGCAATATGAGGACTTACTTCCGATATTATGCTTGTGTTCTGATTTTAAATGATTGTAAATGATTGTTTTTATATAACGGTTTTCATTAAACTCTATGAATTCACTCGGCATTCGCTGATATGATTTTTGCATGTTTTTATCTCAGGTGCTTGAAGGTAATCCGGATGGAGATCGACTCTGATGGCCCACACTTAATATTAAAAATGTTCATTCGATCTGTGTTTTGTAAACTTAATGACCTGTATAATTTGGGACCTGTTGTACGCTTTTGAAACTTTTTATCGAATGAATGTTTGTTAAACCTTGTACAACCATTTTTATGTGTTGTCTATGATTGGAGTTATTGTGCTATCCCGTAACACTCTGAAAGACCCTTCCGTTGTACCGATACGAAAAATGAGAGTGTTACAGTTTGGTACCAGAGCTCTCGTTGTAGAGAACAAAAGATTTTAAAAACCAAGGTTTTGAACAAAACTTTTCAAAATCTTTTGACAATGAACATTTAAGAAAATATTTGAAAAATCTTTTGACTATAACGGTGCCAGAGATCTCCGACGTTACCAACAAGCCCTATTGAGAAGATATATATTTTGATATATATAATTTAATTTATATATATGTATATATCGCGATTTCATTACGTAATTGTTTAACTAGTATGTTATCTTAATACGAGATATATATATAAATGCAGATCGTCATGGCTGACCCTAATATTCCTGTAGAAAACCATGCTATTCCCGAACCTAATATAGAAGATGATCCTTATTTAGAATTAGTAGATTATGATATCGATGATGAGGAGGAACCATTTGAGGATCCCGAGCCCGAGTTAGGACTAGGAGATCAGATTGCCCCTCAGGTTGACTTGGTAGAGAATGAGATTGAGAATGTGGATATTGAGAATGATGAGGAGATTGGGTTAGATGATTTAGATGACGAGATTGACGACGAGGATGTCGAGGAGGATGTAGGTATAGATGTTGAGGTTGATGACGATGAGGAAGCCGAGCTTATTTATCCGTATGATGTTCCAGAGGGCGAGCCTTTGTCCCCACCAGTTTATTTGTCTGATTCTGAGGTTGAGTTACCTAGGGATGAAATGTCTGAATCGTCTGAATCTGATTCTGAATCAGAGGAGGATGAGGATGATGATGCACCTGACGGTACTGATGGTATTGCTACTCGTAGACGTGGGATAGGAGATTCGTCTAGTACTCGAGAGGCTACTCATATTGATGGTCTTGCACCATGGGCCTTGAGACGTGATCTAGATGCTTCCCGTGTTAAGAGATGTATGACAGAGGTTGGATTAGGTGTTGTTCAGACTCATGTTGCTTATTTGGAGTCGAAGACTAAGGTTGGCGAGAAAGAGCGGGAATTGCTTAGTTTGGATTTGAGTGATGTAGAACGTGGTTTGAATGAGGCTTTTAGGAGGTTATCAGTGTTGGAAAGTGGTGAGTATGCTGAAATGAAGAGAAAGGTGAATACTATGGAGATTCAGTTGAGTGTAGCTCGTGCGATGCGTGAGAAAGCTGAAAAGGAGTTGAATATATCCGTGGGTTGGAACAGTAGATTTTATGCCGACATGGTTGAAAGAGGAGTAATCCGTAAGCGCCCAGCTGAAGATGTATCTAGTGATCGTCCGGCAAAGATCCAGAAGACGATGGATGATGGACCATCTAGCGGTTCTCAGTAGACCAGTCTGTGTTTAGTAGTGACCTTTATATCTTTTGTGCTTTTGTAGCTTTGACTGAACCGACTTGTTAGTAATAGACTTGGCACGAATTTTGAGTGTATATAGTGCTAGAACTTTGATATGGGTTGTACTAAGACAATACTTTTGTTTCAGATCGAATGAAATATGTATCTTGTCTTGAATTCCATATTGTGCCTTATTTGTACCTTGATTATGAATTCGATCCATATTATATGAATCCTTTGTTGGGTGAATGCTTAATATTTTGAAATTGTGAAATTATAGAACTATGCCGCCCAAGAAGGCTGTGACGGAGGATGATGTACGTAGGATTATTACGGAGCAAGTTACCGCATCTATGACTGAATTTATGGCAAATGCTAGAAGTGGAGCTGGCGGTAGTGGAGCTGGCGGTAGTGAAGCTGGCGGTAGTGGAGCTGGCGGTAGTGGAGCTGGCGGTAGTGGAGCTGGCGGTAGTGGAATTGGCGGTACTAATGTGAATGTGAATGCTAATAATGTGAATGCTAATGCTGGAGGAAATATAGGAGGACTTGGAACTAATGCACCTGAAGTTGGTGGTTGTACTTATGTGACGTTCATGAAGTGTGAACCTCTACCTTTTAATGGAACTGAAGGTGCTGTAGGATTAAGCCAGTGGATTGAGAAGATTGAATCGGTGTTTAGGATTAGTAAGTGTAAGGAGGAAGATAAGGTGACTTTTGCTATGGATACTCTTAAAGGTCGTGCGTTGACTTGGTGGAACGGGAGAATTGCTTTCATGGGTCTTGATGCTGCTAATGCTACTCCTTGGGCTGAAATTAAGAAGTGGATGACTTTGGAGTTTTGTCCTCATAGTGTGATCATTAGGTTAGAACAGGAGTTGATTCATTTGAGAATGAAAGGTGTGGACATTGATAGTTACACGAATCGATTCCATGAGTTAGCTTTGCTATGTCCTCGATTGGTTGAACCCGAAGAGATCCGAATTGAGCAATATGTGAAAGGGTTGACCAGGAATATCCAGGGGGACGTAACATCATCGAAACCACTGACCATTGATGATGCTGTTCGAATGGCCTACCAACTCATTGGACAGATAATTCAGGATAAGGAAGATGAAGCCCGTGTTGGTGAGAAAAGAAAGGGAGACGGTGAGTGTGTAGATAGAGGTGATAATAGGAAGAATTTCTATCGCCGTCAGAACAAGAGAAAGGGGAATGCAAATGCTCTTACCAACAATGCACCGCGCAACGATGATAGATGTCCTAAGTGCGGCAACAAGAGGCATGCTGGCGACTGCTGGAAGTGCCGAAATTGCGGAAAGCTTGGACACAAGGTTGAAAGGTGTAAGAAGGGAACCATTTGCTTCAACTGTAATGAGGAAGGTCATAGGAAATCGGAATGCCCCAAGTTGAAAGCGATTGTACCTGGAAGAAACCCCCAGGGTGGTATCTACCAACTTGGAACAATTGAGGTGAAGAAAGAGGATCCGAATGTCGTTACTGGTACACTTTTACTCAACAATCATTATGCTGTTGCTTTATTCGATTTGGGTGCCGATAGGAGCTTTGTATCCACTAAATTTAGTGCCCTTATTGATATTGAACCTGTTGAGATAAGTACCAGTTACGAGGTGGAATTGGCTGATGGTAAATTAGTGAAAACTAATAAGCTATTAGAAGGATGCTCTCTAAATCTCTTGAACCATTCCTTTCCAATTGATTTGATGTTGATAGAATTAGGTAGTTTTGATATTATTATTGGTATGGATTGGTTGTCGTTAAATAATGCTACTATTTTATGTGGAGAGATGAAGGTTAAGATTCCTCTTAGGAATAGGACGTTAGTAATTGATGGTAGTCGAGGTGAATCCCGTTTGAAAATCGTTTCATGTATTAAAGTCCAAAAGTACATCAGGAACGGTTGTGAGTTATTCTTAGCTCAAGTGACCGGGAATGAGTCTAGGGAGAAACGATTGGAAGATGTACCTATTATTTGTGAATTTCCTGAGCTATTTCCTAAAGATTTACCCGGACTTCCACTGATAAGGCAAGTAGAGTTTCGAATCGATTTAATTCCTGGTGCTGCACCGGTGGCACGTGCGCCTTACCGATTAGCCCCTTCTGAATTAAAGGAGTTATCTGAGCAACTTAAGGAGTTGTCTGATAAAGGTTTTATTCGACCGAGCTCGTCGCCTTGGGGAGCTCCAGTCTTGTTCGTTAAGAAGAAGGATGGATCTTTTCGTATGTGCATTGATTATAGGGAACTGAATAAGTTGACAATTAAAAATCGATATCCTTTACCTAGGATTGATGATTTGTTTGATCAACTGCAAGGATCTAGTGTGTATTCTAAGATAGATTTGCGGTCAGGATATCACCAACTTCGCGTCCGTGAAGAAGATATTCCTATAACTGCATTTAGAACTCGTTATGGACACTATGAATTTCAAGTAATGCCATTTGGGTTAACTAACGCACCTGCGGTTTTCATGGATTTAATGAATCGAGTGTGCAAGCCCTACTTGGATAAATTTGTGATTTTGTTTATTGACGATATTCTAATCTATTCTAAGAATGAAGATGAACATAGAGAACATTTGAGGATTGTTTTGAATTTGTTGAAGGATGAAAGGTTGTATGCTAAGTTTTCAAAATGTGATTTCTGGTTAGATTATGTGCAATTTCTTGGTCATGTGATTAACAGAGATTGAATTCATGTTGATCCTGCAAAGGTTGAAGCTATTAAGAATTGGTCTGCACCGACAACGCCAACGGAAGTGCGACAGTTCTTAGGATTGGCTGGCTATTATAGGCGATTCATTAAAGAATTCTCTTTGATAGCTAAACCCTTGACTAAGCTTACTCAGAAGAATAAACCTTTCGTTTGGGGAAGTGATGAAGATGGAGCATTTTAGACATTGAAGCAAAAATTATGTAGTGCGCCAATCTTATCATTACCCGACGGGAGTGAAGATTTTGTAGTGTATTTTGATGCATCTCTTAGAGGTTATGGAGCTGTTTTGATGCAGAGAGAGAAAGTGATAGCTTATGCTTCTAGGCAATTAAGGAAGAATGAGGAGAATTATACTACTCATGATCTTGAGTTAGGAGCTGTAGTCTTTGCTCTTAGGTTGTGGAGACATTATTTGTATGGCACCAAGTGTACGGTATTCACCGATCACAAAAGCCTACAGTATATTCTCGACCAGAAGGAATTGAACATGAGGCAACGAAGATGGATAGAGTTGTTAAGTGATTATGACTGTGATATAAAATATCACCCAGGAAAAGCCAATGTTGTTGCTGATGCGTTGAGTAGGAAAGATAGAGAGCCTATCAGGGTGCGTTCTCTAGTCTTGACTGTGCACAATAATTTTCCTGAGCAAATTAGAAATGCGCAAATAGAAGCTTGTAAGAAGGAGAATTTTGTTAATGAAGGGTTCCGAGGAGAAGGAGATCCTTTAGACGTTAGAGCTGATGGAGTGAAATGCTTAAGAGGTCGTATGTGGATACCTAAGTTTGGAGGCTTAAGAGATTTGATTATGTTAGAATCCCATAAATCTAAGTATTCCATTCATCCGGGATCTGATAAGATGTACCATGATTTGAAGAAGTTGTACTGGTGGCCGAATATGAAAGCTGACATAGCTATGTATGTTCTTCAATGCTTGACTTGTGCTAGAGTTAAAGCTGAACATCAAAAGCCATCAGGACTACTTCAACAACCAAAGATTCCTGAATGGAAGTGGGAGCAAATTACGATGGACTTTATCACCAAGCTTCCTAGAACATCATCTGGAAACAATTCGATTTGGGTTATTGTCGATAGACTGACCAAATCAGCACACTTCATTCCGGTTAAGGAGCAGTTCTCACTGGAGAAGCTGACTCGAATATACCTTGATAATGTTGTATGCAAGCATGGAGTGCCTGTATCGATCATTTCAGATCGAGATCCTAGATTCGCATCGAATTTTTGGAAATCTCTCCAAAGATCTTTGGGAACGAATCTCGACATGAGCACTGCTTATCACCCCCAGACTGATGGGCAGAGTGAAAGGACGATACAAACACTTGAAGATATGTTGAGAGCTTGTGTGTTAGACTTTGGTAAGAATTGGGATAAACATTTGTCGTTAGCAGAGTTTTTGTATAACAATAGTTACCATTCTAGTATTAAGGCTGCATCGTTTGAAGCTTTGTATGGTAGGAAGTGTAGATCTCCTGTATGTTGGAGTGAAGTTGGGGATACCCAGCTCACGGGACCGGAATTGATCCGGGAGACTACAGAGATGATAGTTCAGATTAAGAAGAGGTTGTTGACTGCCCGTAGTAGACAGAAAAGTTACGCGGATGTGCGGCGGAAGCCAATGGAGTTTGAGGTGGGTGACCGAGTAATGTTGAAAGTATTGCCATGGAAAGGCGTTATAAGATTTGGAAAACGAGGGAAATTGAATCCCCGTTATGTTGGACCCTTTAAGATTTTATCTAGAGTAGGTCCGGTGGCTTACAAACTAGAGTTACCCCCAGAACTTCATGGTGTTCACAACACATTCCATGTATCTAATCTGAAGAAATGTCTAGCAGTGAGTGATGAGAAAATTCCGTTAGGTAAGGTTCGAATAGATGGGAAGTTGCATTTTATCGAAGAGCCCGTAGAAGTTATGGACCGTGAGGTAAAGCAACTGAAACAAAGTCGGATACCTATTGTCAAAATCCGATGGAATTCAAAGCATGGACCGGAGTATACTTGGGAACGAGAGGATGAAATGTGGAAGAAATATCCGCACCTCTTCGATTTCAATAAGAAACGAACATCCAAATGAAATGGATCACGAGGACGTTGATCCCTTTTAGGAGGAAAAGCTGTGACAATCTAACATTTTTAGGTAGTAAAATATTTTCTCGTATAATATTTTGAAACTTATTTTTGTGTTGGTTGACGAACTCACAAATTACGGATTTAAATTTGGGCTTACGTGCATAATTTGGCGTCTTTTACGACTAAACCGGAAACCTTAGGATTACGTATTTACGTTTTTGAACTCCGTTTTTGATGAGACAATTTTTATTGGATTCGCTTTGTGACGTTGATTCATAATTTATAAAAACGTTTTTTGTAAAACGACCCGAGGGCACGCAAATCGAGAAAACTAGAATCGAGAAATACCCGTAAACTAGTGAGATGGGACAAAACACATTGTCCCACCCCACTAGCTATATGGGATGGCACACTTGACACCACAACACTAATGTGGCATCAAGTTTAGCTTACACATTACATGTGTAAGCCATGCTTACATGTTAAGCTAACTTTTCCTACTTAACACCAAAACTAGCTACTTGTTTTCATTTCCATCTTTCTCAGATGCAAAACCAACATCAAAATCTCTCAAACTCTCCCTTGTGCCGTCCTAAATAAGCCAACAAACACCCCATTTGATTTCTTCTAGCCATGAACAACATGTTTACTAGCTCTATTAAGGAGTATTCTTGAAGCCTTGCTCATTTGGTGGCCATATTAACATCTTTGGAGGTGATTTGCTTGTGTCCTACGGCTGATTTTCCAACCTATGTTCTTGATATTTGATGGTCTTGGAGATACTTGTTGTGTTCATCAAGTTCTTGTCTTCCTAAAACAAGAAATCCACTTAGATTGGTAAAGAAGATCATCCTCTCCATTTTTCTCTTGTTATTTTGTAAAGAACAAATGTATTTTCTTTCATTTTGTATATGTATATGATGTATATATGATGATAAAAATGTTGTGTGGGGATCAAGTGTTGATAAATATGCTTAAAAATGATGATAACTATAAGAAATGAAGCTAAAATCTTGATTATTTAGTTGGCTGTATAAAAACAGTAGATAACTAAAAGATGAACTAATAAAATTGCATGGTTTGATCCATTTACAGTAAGTAGAAGATGTTATACACATCTGAGAGTTGGCCATGCAATGAAATCAAAATAATGAGTGAGATATGATCAAAACAAGTTAGGTGGTCTAATCTGAATAAGCAGTTTTGTAGGAACTGTTAAGGCAAGTTAAACTCACAATGGGCAGTAGCTATAACTAAGTTAAATGTAGCACATAATATGAAGAACATGTCACCCAAAAATGAGCTTCTAATTCATTATATAACTCTAGATATGGTAAAAATGGTGAACATGAAGTTAAAAATCAGATTTTTGGAAATAATGTTTATTAATATTATATAAGCACTCACATTATAATGTATAAAATATAAAAATATAAACCCACTAACTTATAAAACTTATTTATATAAATGTATAAAAGGTTAATTAAATGGGTAAATTATATAAATGGTGGTAAAATAATATTTATAAGTAATAAAAACTATAAACTTGATTTTTACGACTTTTTCGGCTATCACCGTAAAATTAACGTTTTTTGCCAAATAAAACTTAGACGACCAAACCCGTCTAATGTAAAGTTTATAAAAGTCATATACTGATGTATAAGTAACTAAGACAAGTAAAAACCGATAAAACCCGAACTATAAGAAATACGGACATTTACGAGCTAACTAAACATATTGGACTAATAATTGGACTTAATAAGATAAAAACTTGTAAAAAGAACTTATTGGGCTTAACCCATTTGGGCCCAACATGAAAAGTATATATACTGATAATATAGGTATAAAAGGGATAAAAACAAGTTAAAGAACTTATAAAAGACTTAATGGACTTAAAATAGGTAAAATCGGTAAAACTAGTGAACTAGTAAAACGTTACCAAGACGTAAACACTAAAATGAGTAAACAAGGATGTATAAACCTACTTGATCATCATCATATGTACAAAATCATCATATGTATATTGTTATTTTGATAAAAGTCATTGGACCGAGTCTAAGACCGATTATTATTTATATAGGTTTCCGTGACCGAAGCACGCCCGTAGCCGATAATCCGCCTTTCATTAACAACGTGAGTTCATAGCCTCGCACTCTTTTAAATGTTTTATAAAATGATTTGTAAACCCGCGAGGGAGATAACATGCTAGATTTTTATAAAAATAGAACACAAGTAGTCCCGATTGTATGCTAAATGATATGGACTCGAATGATGCTATGACCCTATATTCGAGACTAAAAGGATTATTAGTAGTTAGGTTATGTCACTTAAAGTCCCATTAGCATGAATTGTGAACTACCGGGATTTGGTAGACGCTTATGCATTTGATAGTACTATTTGGGGACGATCACCCCAGTTCGCGCCTTGACGGTTGATCCACGTCGTACCACATTGATTGGTAAGCGAATTTATGTATGAGAAGATTCCATAGCGTGATTTTTGTGACGACACGCTAACTTAGATGGGCAAATTGTTTGTCGGGTTCGCGGCCCGCTGTTTTCATAGTAAGGTAACAATGTCATGCGGCTAATAATAATCCTATACAATGTATGCTATAAAACATAAATAATAAACGATAACGACGCTATTAACGATGAATATATTACCTATCATGGTAATATAGAGACTACGGTCTCATGGACGGTTTCAGATGTACGCTTGATTTATATATTGCCTGACTAGCAATATGAGGACTTACTTCCGATATTATGCTTGTGTTCTGATTTTAAATGATTGTAAATGATTGTTTTTATATAACGGTTTTCATTAAACTCTATGAATTCACTCGGCATTCGCTGATATGATTTTTGCATGTTTTTATCTCAGGTGCTTGAAGGTAATCCGGATGGAGATCGACTCTGATGGCCCACACTTAATACTAAAAATGTTCATTCGATCTGTGTTTTGTAAACTTAATGACCTGTATAATTTGGGACCTGTTGTACGCTTTTGAAACTTTTTATCGAATGAATGTTTGTTAAACCTTGTACAACCATTTTTATGTGTTGTCTATGATTGGAGTTATTGTGCTATCCCGTAACACTCTGAAAGACCCTTCCGCTGTACCGATACGAAAAATGAGAGTGTTACACGCTGACAAAGGCAAATCTAGCGCTGACAAGACCAATTCAGACGTTGATGGCCCAGACGTTGACAACAACAGTTCAAGCGTTGTTAGCTCCCACGCTGACAACCAAGGTTCAGGCGTTGGCAACACTTCTGCACATCTTTTCTCTTCCATTTTTGAACAAGGTGAACCTTCCAATTTATATGAAGAGGTTCATCCCCATGTTGATGAAAGAGAGTCTGATGAAGAAGATATTGGCAACATGGAGAATGAGGTTGAGGACACCAGACTTTTTGAAGGAGGAGTTCTCACTTCTACTATGAAGAATCACCCAACTTCTCAAATCATTGGTGATATTATGACTCCTGTTCAGACTAGAAGATCTCATCAAGGTCTTGGTGGGTTTATTGCCAATATACACAAGATGGTTGATACCCCTCTTGTGCAAGCATGTTTTTTGCCTGTTTTCTGTCACAACAGGAACCCAAGAAAATATTTGATGCTCTCAAAGAACCAAGTTGGTTGGAAGCAATGCAGGATGAGCTTCACCAATTTGCAATTCAGGATGTTTGGGAGCTGGTTGATTGTCCCAGATATGTCAGACCTATAGGGAAAAGATAAGTTCTAAGAAACAAGAGAGATGAAAGAGGTATTATGGTCAGAAACAAGGCAAGATTAGTGGCTCGGGGATATACACAAGAGGAGGGGATAGACTATGAGGAGGTCTTTGCACCAGTTGCAAGGATTGAAGCTATTAGGATCTTCCTTGCCTATGCATCCTGCATGGGCTTCACTGTCTATCAAATGGATGTCAAGAGTGCCTTCCTCTATGGAACAACTGTTGAGGAGGTATATATGATGCAACCTCCTGGTTTTGAGGATCCAGAGAATCCAAACAAGGTTTATAGAGTCAAGAAGGCTATGTATGGACTTCATCAACCCCAAGAGCATGGTATGGTACTTTGTCTACTTACTTAGTGGACAATGGATTCAAGAGGGGCACCATAGATCAGACACTATTTACAAAGAAGAAAGGTAAGGATGTGTTGCTTGTTCAGGTCTATGTTGATGACATCATTTTTGGGTCTACTGATCCAAAGATGAGTGAGGATTTCTCCAAGCTCATGACAGACAAATTCAAGATGAGTGCTATGAGGGAGATGAACTTCTTGGTCTACAAGTTCAGCTGAAAGAAGATGGTATCTTCATATCCCAGGATAAGTATGTAGAAGAGATCTTGAAGAAGTTTGGCTTTTCTCCACATGAAAAGAGGGCTACTACTCCTATGGATAGAGAACACCCTTGGGGAAAGATTGGAGATGGGAAAGATGTTGATGTCAGGCACTATAGATCCATGATTGGATCATTGATGTATCTTACAGCCTCCAGACCTGACATCATGTTTGATGTGTGTGCTTGTGCAAGCTATCAAGTGACTCCTAAGGAATGTCACCTTTATGTTGTGAAGAGGATCTTTAGGTACCTAAGATGCTATCATAGTCTTGGTTTGTGGTACCCAAAGGATTCACCATTGGAGCTGATTGCATATTCAGACAGTGACTATGGAGGTGATAAGATTGATAGAAAATCCACAACTAGTGGATGTCAGTTTCTTGGGAGCAGGTTGATATCTTGGCAATGCAAGAAACAAACAGTGGTGGCTAATTCTACAACTGAAGCTGAGTATGTGGCTGCAGCTGCTTGTTGTGGACAAGTTTTGTGGATTCAGAACCAGCTGTTGGACTATGGGTATAATTTCATGCAAACCAAGATATTTGTAGACAATAACAGCACTTTATGCATTATTAAGAATCCTGTACATCATTCCAAAAACTAAACACATAGAAATTAGACACCATTTTATAAGATATTGTTTTGAAAAGGGTTTAATACAACCAGATAGGGTTGACACAGAAGACAATGTGTCAGATTTAATAACTAAACCTTTTGATGCTGGGAGGTTTCAATACTTGGTAACAAGTATTGGAATGATCAATCTCACATAATATGTGTTTTGGAGTCTTTTTGTAAAAGTATGTACAGGATAATGCATTGTTATTGGTCTTTTTGAGGATTTAGATTTTCCACTATATTTTTCTAACACTGACAAAGGTTGCTTGAACGCTGATAAGTGTTTTTGTGACGTTGTCAGCCATATATTTGTCTAACGCTGACAAAGCTTCCTTCAACGCTGTCATGTGTTATCGGGGCGTTGTCAACAACAATGTTAGTTTTGTGGTTTTCAATCTAAATGTGCAGGTGGTGTTAGCAGTATACCATTGGATACAGAGTTGCTTATGGATCATTGGAGAAGCATTTGGACATGTTTTTATTTATGGATGATGGTTGGAATTTTACATTCCTATCTTGACATAAATATTTATGTTCATGCATATTTTTAGCAACTTATGTATCATAGTTTAAGGGGAGGTTTTAGGAACCTTTAGGATGTTTGGGTATCTATATGATACTCTTATCACAATTCTAGATTGTGTCCACAGGTGAGTATGAGTTAGTTTTACTAAATCATGAGGCACTGTAGCATGCAAAGTTGATATACTATGCATGCTGCCAAGACATTTTTGGCCTAGAATTGGTTGTGGTCTGTTGGGAGACTTGGGAATGATTTTTTCATGGGATTTACCTGGGAGTAACAAGGAATTTTATAAGGTAACTTAGTTGTTAAGAGTTTTGGTTAGCAAGGGACACTAGAGGGTTGTTATGTCTATCTTGCATAAGCAAGTGTGCATAACTGGACAGTGCTTGCCGCTATAATAATTATCAGCTTTTTGGTTATCTTTTCTAGGATAAATTACTTTGTTAAGGTCATTTTTCATTTTTAAACATTTTTATTTGTGGACGCTGACACGTATTTTTCCAAGCGTTGTTGTAACCAAATTAGACGTTGACATGGCTATGGCAAACGTTGACATGAATATAGCCGTTGGGCGTTGATAGGTTATTTTTGACCGTTGACACTCAATGGGACCTACCCAGTTGTTACTTTTTGACATATTTTTAGGCCGTAATTTTGGGACCTGATAACTTTCATTTAATGCATGAGATAAACTTATTCTTTTTCAATATTTTCATGATTACATTTTGAAAATACTTGCCTATTTTTGGGCCAATCACATGCATTTTCTTCTCCTATATATTTGGCTCCTATTTTTAAACAGGGTACCTATTATTCTTGTCTAACACAATTTTCTCTTATCAACTTCATCTTCATCAATCATTTTCACAGCTTTCAACAATGGCACCAAAGTTTAAACCATCAGATTTGGAATTGGGGTTCAGAAGCCAACACAACATGATCGCGTATCTTGAAGCTGATGATGCTCTGTTTCCCCAATACACACAAATGGTGGCGTATTTGAACGCATCTCCTTTTAGGTATGCTCTTTCTCATGCACCACTCATTCCTGTCACACATATTAAACAATTTTGGAACAATGTAAGTTCCTCAACAGTTAATAGAGTGACTACATTATCTTCTATTGTTCATGGGAGAACTTGGGTGGTTACTGAAGCTTTGGTACGCCAAGCTTTGCATCTTGATGATGCTGATGGTATAACCACCCTTCCCATTAGTGAAATAGAACAAGGACTAAGGGCTTTGGGTTATCCTTTTCCTGCTCAAGGAACTTTAAATAAATATCATAAATAGGAGTTTCCCCCAACCTGTAGGTACCTAATACATGTCCTCCTACAATGTTTGAGTCCCAAATGCACTGCACACAATGAGATCAATAGATCTATTGCAAGTGCTATTGTGTGTATTGCTACTGGGCAAAAATTTAATTATTCGAAAATGATTTTTGAGGGCATGTGTAAAAATAAAGGGAACAAAATGACTTTAGCTTATCCCAGATTTTTACAAATGGTTTTTGATGTCCAAGGATACTGCACAAGGGATCATAATGATTTTTATGAGATCCCTGTGCAAAAGAAAGCAATTTTTATGAAGATGAACTCACCCCCACATCGTGACCTACCCCTAACCCCAGCTATGATTGCTGTCATTGAAGCAGCTCAACCCCAACCAGATCCCCAACCCCAAATTGACCCAATCCCTGAACCATTACCTTCACCACAACATATGCAAATTGACCAAGAACCCTTCGACGCTGACACTTTACATGTTGGCGTTGATGTGCCTATTTCAAACGTTGACACACAACCTTCACAGACCCAAACACCCCTTAACCAACCCACATCCACCTAATCCACATCTTCTTCTTCCCCAACACAATATAGGTTACAAAAACGCCAAAGGACTACTGGAGTGTTCTCCTCTAGTGGTCCTAGCCATGTAGCAGAGAGAACCACCACCACAAGTGTGGTTGGTACTATGGATGCGGCTGGGACTATTGGTTCTGGCTTAGAAGCTGGCCAAGGCAGTCCCACCATAATTAAGACCTCATCCATGCCCAATGAATCTGACTTGGGAGGTCAAATACCCATTTTAGAAGAGGGCAGATTGGAACCAATGACTTTAATGGAATTGACGGCTGTCTGCATGAGCTTGCAAAAGCAAAATGCAGACTTGGTACAAGTTGTCAGCACACAAGGCCTTGAACTCAAGCAATTTAGGGAGAGGATTGTTATTTTGGAGACTGCTAGTACAAGGAGAGGGATGGAGGAATCTTCTAAAGGGAAGGATGAACAAATAAATGTGAGTGATAAGGGCAACCATGATGGTCAATCTTTGGATGTTGCTGAGGCCCTAACAAGTTTGAAGAAACAGACAGGTTTTGATACGTCTCTAGTCTCTCCTATAAACTTAAATTTATCATTTACAGCCATGTTGGAGGAAATTGCAAAAGGCGCTGAGGCAGGAAATTTGAGCGTTGACAAGGAGAATTTGAACGCTGACATGAGTATTTTGGGCGCTAACAAAGCAGAATTGGGCGTTGACAGACCTGCAAATGAGGTTGATGTATCCCAGTCATCATCCATCATCAAAGAGGTTTCTTCACAGGTATTACCATCTGTTGGGTCAAAAAGTTGATGTGGCAGAAACTTAAAAATGAAGAAAACGTGAAGTATTTGTCTAGGCGTTGACAAGAGCATTCCAGGCGTTGACATGTACAATTTAGGCGTTGATGGAATCAAGCATTGTCAAGAGCAATTCAAGCATTGTCAAGAGCAATTCAAGCATTGACAAAACGTAAACAAAAGAAGCTTATGGAAGCTTCTATTTAGATAAACATGCAAAAGATATTCTGCATAAGTTTATTTAAATAGAAGATTTACTTGTTTATTCATCATTATCTCTTGTAAACCCTAATCCTTACACTATAAAAGGAACCAAGGGTCATAGGTTTTAATTATTCAATTCATTCACAATGTAAACCTAAAGTGTGTGTCGACTAGACGTGGGATTCAATGTATACACGTCTAGTGATTGTTAGTTATTAATATAATTAGAAATCCATGTGTTTTAATTCATGTTCTTGTGCCTAAACACCTTGTTAATGGTTGTTGTTCTAATTCCGCTTTGATTTGTTAATCATATGAACAATGATCATTCCTAGTAGCTTAAAAGATCCGGAAACCAAGGTTTCCACAATTGGTATCAGAGCCTCGTGGCTCGTGATGCTAGGACCAACAAGGTGTTCGTGTTTGGAGAAGAAAAGAAAAATCCGTATAGGTTTTTCTGGACGTTTTTGTGTGTGCAGCAGTATTCAGAAGGTCATAACTTTTGATTGAACCGTTGGATCGTCACGAAATTTTATATGTGTGTTCTACATACATAGATCTAAACATCCACCAGAGGGATTGTCGAGTTTTATCCCCAGGCAAAAGTTATTAAGCGTCGAAGTTGGCAGCAGAGGTGATTTTCAGTTTTTCAAGCTTTCACATAAAATCATGATTAGGGATTCTTTAAACCCTAAATCAATTTAAAAGCAGAAAAGTTGAAGATTTGAGGGATATAGCAGCAAGAAAAGAACACATGAAGGAAGCACATGATGGAATATGTGTTCTTCGATTCCAGTTAGGGTTTTTATATGAAACCCTAGATCTCAAATTTAGCATGTCGATCTTTACTTGGTGATTGGTTTATAAAGTGGATATATTCAAAACGCATGAAGACAAAGACGATGTGTTTGTCTCGGGACCAAGGCACGATGATCATAATATGCTACAATGATAGTTTTGCTTGCTGTAACGTGAGATTGAATGTGATATCACATGATCGTAAATTCCATTTGTGTTCACATGGTTGAGGCTTTCTCATTGGTTGGTCATTGTTATATCATTCTCGCTGGTTGGTCATTGTTATATCATTCGAAACAATGGTGCATTCACACGACCAAAAGGGAATAAGCTTTGTGTTCACACGGTGGAAGCTCTTTGATTGGTTAAGAAGTTGTGCATTCACACGGTTATTAATTTAGGATCATTCAGAATGGAAAACAAAGATTGATTCTGTTCATACGATGTGAGTTTTTCTATTGGTGGATCAATATTTGTGTTCACATGGTGAGTAAATTCTGATTGGATGATACAGTTATGGCTACGATGTTGAAAAAGGAGAATATACTCACGTCTGCATAAAGTGAAGATATTCACTTACTGTTTTTATGGAGGAATACGCATGGTTACTATGGACTTGCATTCATACGATTAAAGCCTAAAAACAAGTGACGTGATCTTTTCATTCGCATGTGATTGGTTATGCTCCCATCTTATTTTCATGTGGGAGTCAAAAGTTACGGCTATCTTTTTTAAGCATTGATTATGGCCTATGATTATACCAATGGTTAAGGCAACGTAAGATAGCCATGTGAAGTCCCAAGACGTTGATACTTGTCATTTAAGCGCTGTCAAAAAGTAAGTTCGATGCCAACAGCGTATATGTTTGACGCTGACGTTTGTAATTGAGGCGCTGACAAAGAGGATTTTGACGCTGACAGAATAAGTCAACGCTGATAGAGTTGACAGTGTCGTCCGATATATGAACTTCAACGCTGATAGGTATTGTCTGATATCGGACAATACAACTGCCAAAGATGTTGGATAAAAGAGGATATTGGACAACACAAGGTTTGCTGCTGTTTGAGAAAACTGGTACGTTTTAAGCACACAAAAAGAAGGAATTTACAAACAAAGGTACATGGAATCTCCGTTTTAATCTAGAATATCATGTTGATATTTATGGCTCGGATATTTTAAACGGAATTAATGATTTTTAAGTAAGTTAGCAACCATTCATGAAGAATTTTATTGGATTATGTAATCGGAATAGCCTTGTGAAAGAGTTATTCGTTGACAGCTTTTACATATGAAGATATTGACTTGTCATGAAGAGGTGTTAGCTTAAGGGGAAGAATTCTTATGGTAAGTTTGATGATTGAAGAAGATTTTCGCGAGTTTGTGTTCTATCATATCTTAAAGTGCCTAGACTTTAAAGGTAACTTGTTCGTGCTTTACATGGTTGGTGATGAAGACTTGTCATAACACTTGAAGGAGTTACATTATCGTGCTCAGTGTCTCACAAAGGATGAGAATATTGACAAGGGATTGAGGTCTACTTATAATTTGCCAGGTATAAGTTCTTCATCACGTGGATAGTACAAGACATGGAACACAAGGTTGGGTTATTCTACTTCTACATCAAAAATAGTATATTAATTGTTCTTCAAGATCATTACACAGAGCCTACTTCTGGAGAATCTTCAACATTGCAACATTGTTTACTTCCTTGTTGATGTGACAAAAAGGGGAAGAAATACGTGCTACACTTGAGGGGAAGCAATTTGAAGATCATGTATAACTTACAAGAGATACACATAGAGTTTTGCCACTATCAACTAGGGGAAGATTGTTGGGTCAAAAAGTTGATGTGGCAGAAACTTAAAAATGAAGAAAACGTGAAGTATTTGTCTAGGCGTTGACAAGAGCATTCCAGGCGTTGACATGTACAATTTAGGCGTTGATGGAATCAAGCATTGTCAAGAGCAATTCAAGCATTGTCAAGAGCAATTCAAGCATTGACAAAACGTAAACAAAAGAAGCTTATGGAAGCTTCTATTTAGATAAACATGCAAAAGATATTCTGCATAAGTTTATTTAAATAGAAGATTTACTTGTTTATTCATCATTATCTCTTGTAAACCCTAATCCTTACACTATAAAAGGAACCAAGGGTCATAGGTTTTAATTATTCAATTCATTCACAATGTAAACCTAAAGTGTGTTTCGACTAGACGTGGGATTCAATGTATACACGTCTAGTGATTGTTAGTTATTAATATAATTAGCAATCCATGTGTTTTAATTCATGTTCTTGTGCCTAAACACCTTGTTAATGGTTGTTGTTCTAATTCCGCTTTGATTTGTTAATCATATGAACAATGATCATTCCTAGTAGCTTAAAAGATCCGGAAACCAAGGTTTCCACACCATCTACCTTACCAACATTTGATCCATTAGATAAGGGTAAGGGTATTATGGTAGAATAGGTTGTTCCAAAGAATGCAGCACAAACTGAATTTGATAGAAGGTTGGTTGCACAAATTGTGGAACAAGAAAAGAAAAAGGTAGGCGAATCACCTTTTGTTGTCACTTCAGAAGAGCAAGAAGGAAGTGATGAAGCCAGTTCAGACTCAAGTGTTATGATCATAGAACAGCCAGAAAGACTTGAGTATGGGGATGAGTTGGCCAAGGAGAAATTGAATGAGTTGAAATTGCAGGTTGATTTTGATATGCCAGAGGTGGTTCAGATGTATCTTGCTTGGGAAGAAAGATGTATGGAGAATCCACACTTGACCATTTCAGATCAGATATGGGGTTTGGAGATTCTTCTAAGAGTCCAAAAGGATTTCAAGGTTATCCTGAAACACAAAGCCAGCAATGTTCTCTCAAATTTGAAAAGGGATAGAAGGGAGTTGTACTGCATGTTGCTCATGTGTCATGGTACAGGGTGGACTTATAAGAAGTTGATGGCATTGACATTTGATGAGTTGGAATGTAGAGCTTATCCCATTTGGGTTAGAGTGCAAGAAGCAAACACTCTAAGACTTCTTTCTGATGAAAGAAAAGAAGAACTTGCAGAGGAAATGGAGCTCAAGAAAGCAATGTTTGTTCCCAGACCAGTGAAAAAGGGAGTTTCTCTTGAGTTTCCCAAAGATATGGATCCATTATATCCAAGTGAAGCTGTCATAAGAAAGAGCCTCAAGCTCTCACCATTAGAAGCTTCAGATATGGTACAAGTGTTACCACTTGATTCTAGAAACCCAATTGTAAGCTATGAAGAAGATGAATCTGGGTTTTGGAAGATTGGCAGGTATGGAAAAGAGGTTCACACTTTTACCACCCTTATATCTTTGTTTGCAAGTTTTGATAGAGAAGACTTGGTAGACCTATGGAGGTTATTAGAGGCCAATATGAGACTGAAGCACCAACTTCAGTAAATGGAATAAAACTGTGGTCCACATTCAAGAGAATATGTGGACCAAAAGATGAGGATCCTGCTATTTGGAAGGATCTTGAAGATGATCTCAGTGGTCTTCAATGGAGATTGTATTCAGCTGCTGGTGTTTATTATTTGAGTTCTACAAAGTTTGTTGAGTATCTACTTGTGGATGGTCAGTATTTCATGTCCAAGGAAATCTTGGAGAAGATGAACAACACTCAGCTGGAAATTGATTATTCAAGTGACGTGGCAAAAGACTTGATCAGATTTATTTATTACCAATATGAGAAGGTTTGTAAGATTCCTCCTAGTTCTTAATGTTTATTCAGAAACTTGATCACTAGAGTAGATATCAAGTTTAGGGGAGGATTGTTGGGAATAAATTATAGCCAGTCTACTTGAGCGCTGACAAGAGTAAAACAAGCGTTGACAGGAGTAATACAAACGCTGACAGCTCAAGCGTTGACAAGACAAAGTCAAGCGTTGATACATTGAAGACAAGCACTGATGGAAAGATATACTCTACGCGTTTATTGTATTCTAGAGTACTTCTAGTAAAGATAGGAACAACAATGTATTTTCTATATTTATCTTTACCTAGAATAGTTGATACGTAGATTATTGTACAAGGCTTCTTATGTCTGTAAAAGAAGACCTTTAGGTTAATGTTCAATATAAGTTTTCATACGTAAACTACTTTCATTGTAAGCAAGTTTGATATCATTAATCAAAGTGAAAGTTTGTTTATATCATTGTGTTCTTGTTTAAGTGTTAATTCCGCATAACACTTAGATTGTCATATACATATACAAAGGTTTCTCTAAGTGTATTACTTGATCTAATCTCGTATACATAAAGCTAAATCGATCTAAGTTTGGGATCAACAGGGATTTGGAATTGTGTCGATGGATCGAGAAGATTGAAAGTGTGTTTGAAATCAGTGGTTGTTCGGAAGCTATCAAGGTGAAGTTTGCAACTACTACCCTCCAAGACGATGCTTTGAGTTGGTGGAAGAGCCAAGTGGCGACTGTTGGGCTAGAAGTGACCAATGGAAGAACTTGGGTGATGAGACTGTAATTATACATAGTCTCATCGTCCAAATCGGGCTTTAAACGATTAAAATATCATCAAAATACCCAAATATATGCTTGTGTTTGTTCATTGTGTGTTTTAGCTACGGATATCGTGAAATCAACAAAAGATCACAAGAATGAAGCAAAAACGAACACGGGAAACGAAGCCGCACAAAAGAACCGGACTCGAATCATGAATTTCCTTTGAAGTCCTTGAAGTTTGAAGATTTGACAAGTTTGGTCCCTCAAGTTTGGAAGAATTACACTTTATACCCCTCAACTATCCAAAATAACAATAGGGTCCCTAAAGTATAAATACTTGTCAAGAACAGCCCTCCAAGTTTGAAGAAATCACACCATTAGTCCTTATTCCTTTTATTGTTAACTAAAGGACTAATGGTGAAAGACACAAAGGACTAACCATGAAACTGCCTAAGGATGAATGATGCAAAATATTTGAGGACTAAGGTTAAATTGCCAGGGGTTAGACTTGCCAAAGTAACCAAAGTGTTATTATTATGCTAAGTCAAACAGTCAAGGGGTGGAAATGTAATTTTCGAAGTTTAAACTAATTATATTTAATTAGTTGGTGGGAAACACTTAATTAATACCCAATCAAGATCAAACAGCCATGTTCTTCACCATGAACCCTAAAATCACTAAATCCTTAATCCCCAATAATTAGAACCCCTATTCGTCCAGATACCTAATTACCCTAATCCTAATCACATCCCCAATCCCAAAAACGTCACTACTACACCCCACATGGCTACCCCATGGTCCCCTGCTGCGTTTTTTCTAGAAAACAAAGGCGGTACAGTTCATCAACGAACCATATGGATTTCTTGCTCCCAAAGGGTCTAAACAACGTCCAAGATTGCATCAACAACAGCTGTAACATCAACAACAGTCCAAAATCTTCACATGGGTCATTTTGACCAAATTTTGAAATTCAAAATCAAAGGCAGCAAAGGGATTTCGTATGCTAGGGTTTCTATCTTTCTTTATGTTCTAGAACAGCCTATTAGTCATTATAAAAGGATCCATTGGATTGTAATGAGCCCTTGTTCTAGAATTTTGTATTTTTTTTAATTTTATTAATGAAAATGAACAAGTTTTAAATATGCAAATTCTGAGTTCCTCTTTTATCAACTTATCTAGTTTAATCTTTACATTCATTTTCAACATTAGCTTAAGGTTTTATTCGGGAAAAGTTTGCAAGAAAAAAGTTTTCTTATTTTCTGAAAATTAGCATCCAAGTTTGAAAAGAAGTGAAAGTGGATTTTCATACATTGGTTTATGATTTTTAGTTGTTCCAAAGGTTTAAGTTGGTTTCTCCATGATTTATCAAAGATTTTTCTCAAAATATTTCTTCATTTTTTAACTATTTTGTCACTACTTACTGTAGCATAAGCTACTGATAAGCTCCTTGACAAGAGCTTTATCAGTAGCTCATACTACTTGTCCTCTCTCTTGTTTGTGGTGTTGTGCAGGAACAAGGAAGCAAGACCCCATTCATTTCCATTTCATCTTTCTATATTTTTGAAGATATTTTTAGGGCTTAGGGTCCTCTTGGATTCCTCCAACAAGCCACTCTCTACATATTCTTAAGCTCACAAAAGCTCAAAACAACTCCACTTGGAAGGCATCAGCTTGGGTAACGGCTTGAACCCCATTTGGCAATTTTTGGAGGTTTTATGTGAAGTGCATGATTTTTGAGAGTTTACTTGTTTTATGTGTTAGGATCTGCTTATTTATGCTCCATTTAGGTTTATATGCATGCTTTAGTCTTTGTTAATCAGTTTGGTTGGTTTTTGAATAGATTTGGTGTGTTAATTTCAAGTTACTGAAATTAAGGGGGTGTTTGGCATTGTTGATTATTTGAACTTAGGTGACATAGGATTGAGTATGAGCAGCCTTAACATGCCCACATAGATAGTGTTAGGTTATTTCAGTATTTGTCTTGTAGTTTGTTAGAAGAAATCAGTAAGTTGCATGCTAAAATTTTGTTAATATAGCTAGAAATCAGTAAGTCCCCTAATTGACTGGTTTTTGTTGATTTGGTTCACCAAGTTCTAAAATCTGTTAGGGTTTAGTATCATCTAGGATTTTAGCTAGCTTCTATGTTATTTGGTTAGATTTTGATCAAGATTTTGGCATTAGAAATTCGTTTTTGTGCCCAATAGATCAGCATTGTTCATTAGATACATACAAGCCATATCAGTGAACTATTTGTGCATTTTGTGTTTAGATTTTCTGAACAAAGTGTGTGTTTTTGTGATTAAACAGACTCCCTACACTCAACTGAGTGTAGGGGTGCCTTATTGCCCAAAAAACGCCAACAAACAAGCCTAAAACAAGCGAAAACGAGCCAAAAAAACCATACAACAAGTTTTTCTTTGTTGTCCGAGAACGCTGCAAATTTTTTATTTTTTTAGTGTTGTCCGATATCGGGCAACACTGATGTTGGACAAGCCTGTTGTCTGGTAGGATCTTGGACAACACAGAAGTACTCCACCTTGGAGTACTTTGGGGTACTTTCGTTTTTAGCCATTTTTTTAGTTTTTTTTAACTTTTTCATTTTTCCCTTGTTAAATTTGTTAAAATATAATTTTTAGAAAAATAAAATTTATTTTTAGCATTATTTTATTATATTTATGATTATTTTAGTTTAAAAAGTGTTTTTAGCCTTTTAAAAATAGAAAAATAGTTTTAAAAATTTAGGAAAAATACTTTTGAGCTTTTAAATAATATAAGTGAGTTATTTGTTCAATAAAATAGTATTTTGGGATTTTTCTTAATTATATTTAATTTTAGGGCTTTAATTAGCATTTAAAATTATATATTTAATTAATAAAAGGTTTTAAAATTTATTTATTGGACTTTTACTCTTATTTTTATTATTTTTGACTTAGTTTTAACTTTTAATTAATTTTTAGGTTTAATTTTTAATTTTGTCGCGTTTTACGTAATTACGTCATCGTTTTACGTCTTTACGTCGTGGTGTAACAGTAATCGTAGCTCGTCTTTACTTTTTCTCTTCTAAACCAAAAACGTCACAAATCCAAACTTTGATTTTATATAATTGGCACACTTAATCCACACACCTCCTTCGAGAACGAACTTGGAATTTATTCGGTTTCGCGGTTTTCCTAAACCGTGCAACTTAATACTTTCCACTCATACGCGTTTTTCCTAAAACGTGTACGAAAAACCTACATCAAATTTTTGGCGCCGCTGCCGGGGAGGTGTTTTTAGTGTGCCATTATTAGTATCGTGTTTGTGTGAGTAGTGCGTTTTTGCTTTTCATTTTTGGAAAGCGTACATAAACGTACATACTCATTTTGTTATTTTTCTCTATTTTATTATAGTATCCAAATAAATCGTGTTTAATTTTACTAAATTAAACACAAATCAATCATTTTACGATATTGTAGATATCCCATTATCGTTTTCGTTTTTCTTGTGAGTATATTACTATATTGTACTTACGTAGAACAATAAATATACAAGTACTCCAAAAGCGTGAAAACGCAACCTTGATTTGGGATTTCATCACTCGATCATTGTATTCGAATCTAAAGCAAAAGTTTAATGGCAAAATAGATAAATACTTTCGTGAGGCTTAATTTCAATTAACACAAACTATAAGGTGGGTATAAGGCGGTTGTATTTCACGACCTAAGGGAAAAAGGCTCTTAAGTGCTTAGCGCCGCCTCGTTTCCCCCGCTTGCTTGTGCGTGTTTTGAGAAAGAAGGCTAATCGAGGGTTTGTCGCCCAAGTATTATCTATGTATATTATATTTGCTTGTTTTCAAGATTAAACCCTCTTGAACGTTTTGGTTTTCCACCAACGTTCTAAAGTCATCGAAGGCGTTCACTCCACGTGATCATTTTCATTCTTTGAGGATCCTTTAATCGAGAAATCGATTCGATGGGAGATTTGTAGATTTGAGTCTACGTAATACAACAAAAATCCAAAAAAATTAAAAAACAATCAAAAAACCAAAAAATTGAAAAATCGAAAAACCGCAAAAAGAATCTTCTTTGCTACCACCCATTCTACGCTTAGTGCATGCGCACTCGATCGAAGGATTATTCCAATTCTAGCGAAGCTTCGAATCGACGCAATCGTAATCGAAGGAATCGACGACGTAGACGAGAATTAGAAACCGACGTTCCTAATATCGTTGTTGAAGAAACCTTAGACGAGATGGACGAAAATCGTTCGATGATGGAATTGCTCCAAGCACCCACCGAGGGTTATGGAGACGCGATCGTAATTCCTGCTATCGAAGCGGAGAATTTTGATATTAAGAGCGGAATGCTTTCGTTGATCTAAGCTACGAAGTTTCGAGGTCGTGAAGCCGATAATCCTTACGACCATATTCGGAATTTTGATCGTCTTTTAGCCACGAGCAAGTTTAAGAACGTCGACACCGATGTCGTCAAGCTTATGCTTTTTCCGTACTCGCTCGATGGTGCCGCCAAGGATTGGTACGAGAAAGAGCCACCTAATTCGATAACTACGTGGAAGGATCTCGTCTCCAAGTTCGTTAATTATTTTTTCCCACCGTCTAAGACAACGTTTTTCAAAAATGAAATTACGAAATTTGAGCAAAAACCGAATGAATCTTTTAGAGACGCGTGGGATCGCTTTAAGGAATTTCTTAGGCAATGTCCTCACCATGGTTTTTCCGAGTTGCACCAAAATCGATACGTTTTACAACGGTCTTAATTTTCAAGAACAATATTCGTTGAATTCCGCCGCCGGTGGCAACTTTTTGTGTAAGACTCCGAAAGATGAATTGATAATTATCGAAAACCGATCCAAGGTTTACCAACTCCGCAACGCACCGATTGTTGCCAATGTCGCCAATGTTAGTAATTCTAATCGCGACATTGAGAGAGTTGATGCGAAAGTCGACAAGTTGACGAATGTGTTTATGTCTTTTCTCGTCGAAATGCAAAAGAAAGACGCTCCCGCTACGGTGAAAGCGGTTGAGGTTTCGTGTACGTTTTGTGGTGGACCTCATAATTATTACGAGTGTGCGGCTACGGATGGCCAAACGTCGAATGTGAGTGTGTTAAACGGAAACAACATTTTTTCTAATCAAAATAACGTGGGTCCATCACAACAAGGAAATTATAACCAAGGCAACAATTTTCAAAATCATAACAATTTTCAAGGAAATAATCAACAAGGAAATTTTTCGAATCAAAATCAAGGTTATAATCAAGGTCGTAATTTGAATTGGCAAAATCGAGACAATAATCAAAACTCGAATTTTTCAAACAACAACAATCAAGGCAACAATTTTTCAAGTGGTAATCAAGGAAATTTTCAAAGAAGTAATCAAAACCAAGGGAACTTTAATTCTAATCAAAATAGTTCGTCAAACGATTTTCAAAATTACATGAAAACAAATGAGGCTAATATGAGACGATTAGAGGTAGAAATTGGTACTTTGAAAAACGACTTTTCCAATACATTGAAATTGCAAAACACGAAGATTGAGCAAGGAAAAATTGACATAAAAAAGATGTTTTCGGCCATAATGAACAAGTCCTCGGGTGCTTCGTCGAGTTCATTACCTAGTGACACCGTAGCAAATCCGAAGGAACAATGTAAAGCCGCCTCGTCTCGTGAGAAAAGTCGTGTGATTACCCCTAACCTTGAAGGATTTCGTGTTGTTTATTCTTCTCAACCCTCGACTTCTAAGACGTCTTATTGTTCTAAAGTCGATGGGGTGAACGTGGCGACCAAGGAAAAGAGTGCACACCCTCGTTTACCTCAATTTCCATCCACAGTTCAAAAAGAGAGTTTTATCGACCTTACGAAAGTAACCCTTGAAGAAACTTGTGCTTCGATCTTTCTTAAAAAACCTAAAAGGCGTATGCCGAGAAAGGAAGAGGATCTGGGCCAATTTCTACTACCTTGTGATTTTTACGAGATTGAGGGATGTTTAGCCCTTGCCGATTTAGGTGCTATCATCAATCTTATGCCTCATTCTCTTTGGAAATTGATGAGATTACCTTCACTTACCCCCACGAACACGACAATCGAGCTTGCAAATTGTACGCCACTTATACCAATTGGAATAGCCAAGGATGTCTATGTCAAAGTTGGAAAGTTTGTTTTTCCCACGGATTTCGTCACATCCGATTACGACTGTGACCCTAAATGTCCTATTATTTTAGGTCGACCTTTCTTATCGACGGCTCGAACCGTAATCGACGTTCACGAGGGGAGACTTACTATGAGAAATGGGGATGACAAAATGGACTTTTTCGCTAGAAAATCCCAAGTTTTTAATGATAATAAAAAAAACCGAGGTTTCAAATCCTAATGATTCAAATCCTAATGATTTCAAAATGTTCACTTTAGCGGAAAGAATGAGGCTTAACGCATGTTTTGAAAGAATTAAGAAAAACGGTTTTAAAGATGATGATTTTAATGATAAAGAGTATGTGTACCTAATTCAAAAGGGTATGTGTAAATTTATGGATGAAAACTCACTTTGGGATGTATTTAGCGAAACAAGTGAAACACCAATTCCGAAGGGCGACGTTAGTTCCATCACGACAATGACCAAAATAGGCTCGTCTTCACCACCTTCGAAGGACAACGTCTTTGAGGCTTCAACTTCTAACTCCATCGAAGTGCCTCCTTTGCCTAGCCCAACACCCGTTGAGGCTAAAGGGTTTATCGACATCTATCCTCTCGTCTTAGAAAAGTTACCTAATCATAGTCATTCGACTTGTAAGACCATGGTTGTGAGTGCTCACATCGACTCTTTCTTTGACGATGACGATGGCGATTTTGCCGAGATTGATCACGTACTTCGAAATCCACATGCCATTTTTGAGGATTCTCCCAAAAAGACCTCTTCTCATGTGAAGTACGATGATTACGAGTTTGATCCCGAGATTGAAGAAATCATTGAACGAGAGCTAGCTCTTATGCCTTCACTTCTACCTACGAGTGAGGTCGATCTTTCCAAAATCGAGGATGAACTAAATGAGTTGGAACGTCTTATTTTCGATGACGAACCAACTCATGTGACCACCAAAAATCCAATTCTCGAGGAGTTACCTAATCAACACTCCTTAAATGAGAATTACGTTTACCACATTCGTGAGGATTTAACTTATCAACAATCCCCACAAATGGATGATGGTTTCGTGCTTGATCGTGATCTTTTCGAGAGAGTTTCTAAAATACTCAAGGAGGGGAATGACAAACCTTGGTTTGACAAGCCTATCTTTGATGAAGAAATCTATGAGATCGACGTTCATGAGGATGACGAGTATGTTGACCCCGAGGGGGCGGTGTTCTTTATTGATAAACGTTTTGAGAACTTATATAATCCGCCACCCCCTCCCACCAAAGACTTAAATGTGAGGATTTTTAGCGCGACTAATTTTGAATTTGACACGCCAAATATTTTCGACATTATCAAATCGGGTTTTCATAAAGAGTTTTTGAACGATGAAAAAGGAAAAGATTTTAAAAATGTTTTAAAAGATTTTTCTACATGTTTAACTCCGTCATCACCGCGTTTCATTAGTGCTACCACCTCGTCTACTCCTTTTGACGACGGTTGGTGTGGATCTAGTGTGGGGGAAGCCCCTAATGTTCCCTCACATTTCTCCACCGAGGACGAGATTTACGATCCCGGAATTGCTTGTAAAGGGAAATCTCGGTCTTCCACCGATGCAATGAATGGAAAATCTTTTCGTTTGCTTGGTGTGAGTCTACCTCGAGTAGCTCATTTTAGTGACTTACCCATTGCCCCACCTTTCTACTTCTCATCTATTTTCTTCTACCTCTTTGAGGTTTTGGCACGTGTTGAAGTGGCGTTGGTTCGTTTATCCCATGAGAACGAGGACGCCATCTTCGATCCCGGTATTTTGCATCATCAAAGGACTTAGTCCTTAGTACCCGGTTGATTTTGGGCATTGTTTATCATGTAAGCCCCACCAAAAATGACCATACCAAGATTATCCCTAAATGATCACATTTATGGGGATTCGAGTCGAGCTTTTGACTCGGTTATCAAAAACAAGGTGCCTCGTGGGGGATTGTCATGCTTATCCTTGTACATATTATCGCTTTCTTAGTTTAATGTAACGAGGGGACTTGTGCTCTTCCAACCTTTGTCTCGTGGTTGTTTGTGATTGTGATTCATTAGGTTCATCGTCATCATTGAAGCCTCTCATGTTCGTTTTACGTATCACTCGAGCTTCGATCGTTGCCTTTGGAGATTCCGATATCCGATGATATCCTTTTATGTTCTAACGTTTATATTATTAGCATAAATCATAAACGGCTTTTAGGTTATTCGTTTTACCCTTTCCATGCTCGAGATTAAGCATTCGACTTCGTCTCTAGTATGGGGGTGTTTACACCCCTAGACTCGAAACATTGAGGACAATGTTTAGTTTTAGTATGGGGGTGAGTAGATACTTCACCTTGCTTATGTCACCACGCAACCCAATTTTCATCTTTATGCTATCGTTTTGTTGCAAATAAGGCTAAAAATGACAAAATTTTAAAAATTTTCTAGTTTTTCATAAGTGTTTAAGACACGAATGTAGGTTTTCCGATGGTGAGAATAAGAGTAATTTTTGACTCGACCGTGCGTGTTGAGCACTTAGCTTTGATTCCTTAACTTTTTAGGCTAAGTCTCTTAAATGAGGACGAGAAATGATAGAGTTATTTATAAGTCTCGTAATCGTCACGATCTTATGTGTAGTAATTATTAGCTTATTCTCCCCACGCTTTTGCATAATAAATTGTTAATAAATATTGATTTAGCGGTTTAGTCACTATTGTTGGTTTCTAATTTGTTTTAGTAGCTTCCATGTAATTAAATTGGGAAAACATTAAGGTATCGCCAGCGTCACCGTTTTAAAGTATTGGCACCCTAATAATCGAAAGCTTCACCTAATAATAAGATTTCAAGTGCTCACCTAAATTAAGCAAAAATTTGATGCTCACAAGGCCGAAAAATCTATGCCCAAATTGAAAGTGAATCAAGCCTTAATCTTCGAAGCTTTAAAGATCCAAAATTCGCTTTAGCGTGAGGATATACGTCTTTGGCTAATAAAACCATCGATGAGGCGGATAATAAAAGGAAAGGCAAGACCAAAGTCATAATAAAAGCTTCATGGCGAAGTTGAATAAAAGATGGAGGTAAACCATGATAATAAAACCACCGATGATGGCAGATAATAAAAGTCATGGTAATAAGTCTCATGTTCAAAACCGTTATAAAACCGTGTTTATCGATCCTTCTTGTTGACTTAATTTTTTGACATCGTTGTCTATTAGGATGAATTATTAATTTAATGATTTTGGTTACACCGTTAAGACCCTATTTTTAGACTTAATCTCTATTCACGTAAAAGTCAATGATGTATCCTCGTGATCATTAAGACAAAAATAAAATATAAGAGATACCAAGTAGGAATAAGGGAGTTTAGGTTCATAATTAACACTCATGAGATATGATCGTGTTGCTAACTTATAATAACAATGATCTCGTTACACGCTTAGCATGGAATTAGGTGAAAATCGAGGAAGATGAAATTATTTCTAACGAAGCATTCACGTGTTCTTTTTCTATGATCCCAAAAGTCACTTTCTCGTGATGAAAGCAATACATTATGTCTAAAACGCTTGTAGTAGTTTATTTAAGTTTATGTCTTCAATAAATGTCATCATAAAATGAATTTTGGAAGTGCTATGATACTTAATTCTAGCATTGCGTGGGGACACGGCAATGGTTTAGTATGGGGGAGTGATGAGACTGTAATTATACATAGTCTCATCGTCCAAATCGGGCTTAAAACGATTAAAATATCATCAAAATACCCAAATATATGCTTGTGTTTGTTCATTGTGTGTTTTAGGTACGGATATCGTGAAATCAACAAAAGATCACAAGAATGAAGCAAAAACGAACACGGGAAATGAAACTGCATAAAAGAACCGGACTCGAATCATGAATTTCCTTTGAAGTCCTTGAAGTTTGAAGATTTGACAAGTTTGGTCCCTTAAGTTAAGAAGAAATACACTTTATACCCCTCAACTATCCAAAATAACAATGGGGTCCCTAAAGTATAAAGACTTGTCAAGAACATCCCTCCAAGTTTGAAGAAATCACACCATTAGTCCTTATTCCTATTATTGTTAACTAAAGGACTAATGGTGAAAGACACAAAGGACTAACCATGAAACTGCCCAAGGATGAATGATGCAAAATATTTGAGGACTAAGGTTAAATTGCCAGGGGTTAGACTTGCCAAAGTAACCAAAGTGTTATTATTATGCTAAGTCAAACAGTCAAGGGGGGTGGAAATGTAATTTTCGAAAGTTTAAACTAATTATATTTAATTAGTTGGTGGGAAACACTTAATTAATACCCAATCAAGATCAAACAACCATGTTCTTCACCATGAACCCTAAAATCACTAAATCCTTAATCCCCAATAATTAGAACCCCTATTCGTCCAGATACCGAATTACCCTAATCCTAATCACATCCCCAATCCCAAAAACGTCACTACTACACCCCACATGGCTACCCCATGGTCCCCTGCTGCGTTGTTGCTAGAAAACAAAGGGGGTATAGTTCATCAACGAATCATATGGATTTCTTGCTCCCAAAGGGTCCAAACAACGTCCAAGATTGCATCAACAACAGCTGTAACATCAACAACAGTCCAAAATCTTCACATGGGTCACTTTGACCAAATTTTGAAATTCAAAATCAAGGGCAGCAAAGGGATTTTGTATGCTAGGGTTTCTATCTTTCTTTATGTTCTAGAACAGCCTATTAGTCATTATAAAAGGAGCCATTGGATTGTAATGAGCCCTTGTTCTAGAATTTTGTATTTTTTTTAATTTTATTAATGAAAATGAACAAGTTTTAAATATGTAAATTCTGAGTTCCTCTTTTATCAGCTTATCTAGTTTAATCGTTACATTCATTTTCAACATTAGCTTAAGGTTTTATTCGGGAAAAGTTTGCAAGAAACAAGTTTTCTTATTTTCTGAAAATTAGCATCCAAGTTTGAAAAGAAATGAAAGTGGATTTTCATACATTGGTTTATGATTTTTAGTTGTTCCAAAGGTTTTTAAGTTGGTTTCTCCAAGATTTATCAAAGATTTTTCTCAAAATATTTTTTCATTTTTTTTACTGTTTTGTCATTACTTACTGTAGCATAAGCTATTGATAAGCTCCTTGACAAGAGCTTTATCAGTAGCTCATATTACTTGTCCTCTCTCTTGTTTGTGGTGTTGTGCAGGAACAAGGAAGCAAGACCCCATTCATTTCCATTTCATCTTTCTATATTTTTGAAGATATTTTTAGGGCTTAGGGTCCTCTTGGATTCCTCCAACAAGCCACTCTCCACATATTCTTAAGCTCACAAAAGCTCAAAATAACTCCACTTAGAAGGCATCAGCTTGGGTAACGGCTTGAACCCTATTTGGCAATTTTTTGAGGTTTTATGTGAAGTGCATGATTTTTGAGAGTTTACTTGTTTTATGTGTTAGGATCTTCTTATTTATTCTCCATTTAGGTTTATATGCATGCTTTAGTCTTTGTTAATCAGTTTGGTTGGTTTTTGAGTAGATTTGGTGTGTTAATTTCAAGTTACTGAAATTAAGAGGGTGTTTGGCATTGTTGATTATTTGAACTTAGTTGACATAGGATTGAGTATGAGCAGCCTTAACATGCCCACATAGATAGTGTTAGGTTATTTCAGTATTTGTCTTGTAGTTTGTTAGAAGAAATCAGTAAGTTACATGCTAAAATTTGGTTAATATAGCTAGAAATCAGTAAGTCCCCTAATTGACTGGTTTTTGTTGATTTGGTTCACCAAGTTCTGATATCTGTTAGGGTTTAGTATCATCTAGGATTTTAGCTAGCTTCTATGTTATTTGGTTAGATTTTGATCAAGATTTTGGCATTAGAAATTCGTTTTTGTGCCCAATAGATCAGCACTATTCATTAGATACATACAAGCCATATCAGTGAACTATTTGTGCATTTTGTGTTTAGATTTTGTGAACAAAGTGTGTGTTTTTGTGATTAAACAGACTCCCTACACTCCACTGAGTGTAGGGGTGCCTTATTGCCCAAAAAACGCCAACAAACAAGCCTAAAACAAGCGAAAACGAGCCAAAAAACCATACAGTAAGTTTTTCTTTGTTGTCCGAGAACGCTGCAAATTTTTTTTTTTTTAGTGTTGTCCGATATCGGACAACACTGATGTTGGACAAGCCTGTTGTCTGGTAGCATCTTGGACAACACAGAAGTACTCCACCTTGGAGTACTTTGGGGTACTTTCGTTTTTAGCCATTTTTTTTAGTTTTTTTTAACTTTTTCATTTTTCCCTTGTTAAATTAGTTAAAATATAATTTTTAGAAAAATAAAATTTATTTTTAGCATTATTTTATTATTTTTATGATTATTTTAGTTTAAAAAGTGTTTTTCGCCTTTTAAAAATAGAAAAATAGTTTTAAAAATTTAGGAAAAATACTTTTGAGCCTTTAAATAATATAAGTGAGTTATTTGTTCAATAAAATAATATTTTGGGCTTTTTCTTAATTATATTTAATTTTAGGGCTTTACTTAGCATTTAAAATTGAATATTTAATTAATAAAAAAAAGGTTTTAAAAATTATTTATTGGACTTTTACTCTTATTTATATTATTTTTGACTTAGTTTTAACTTTTAATTAATTTTTAGGTTTAATTTTTAATTTTGTCGCGTTTTACGTAATTACGTCATCGTTTTACGTCTTTACGTCGTAATGTAACCGTAATCGTAGCTCGTCTTTACTTTTTCTCTTCTAAACCAAAACGTCACTAATCCAAACTTTTATTTTATATAATTGGCACACTTAATCCACACACCTCCTTCGAGAACGAACTTGGAATTTATTCGGTTTCGCGTTTTTCCTAAAGCGTGCAACTTAATACTTGCCACTCATACGCGTTTTTCCTAAAACGTGTACGAAAAACCTACATCATTGGGCTGCCACTAAGGCATTGTTAACTAAAAGGTTTTGTCCCGAGGAAGAACTGGGTCAATTAGAAGATGAGTTGAGGCACTTGATGTTGAGAGACAATGACATTGCTGGTTATACCCGCAGATTTAATGAGTTATGTTTGCTATGTCCTGATGATTTTGCGGATGACCACAAGAAGATGAGACAATATATCAAGGGGTTGTCGATTAATATCAAGGGTGAGACGAATTCGTCAAGGCCTATGTCCTTTGATGAAGCAGTTCATGGCTCACGCTTTGATGGATGTGAAGATCCAAGATAAGAAGAATAGTGTGGCTGAAGGAAATAAGAGGAAGTGTGTGACTGATCAGTCTAGTCAGTCTCAAGGTTAGAATTGTGGAGGTTATCGTAGCAACAATCAAGGACCAATATTTTACCGGGGAACCTTGTTCCCTTTTACCCAAAAACAATCAAGGACCAAATCGTAACAAAAAATTTAATCAGAGAAGGAATGATGGGGTTAGAGCTGCTACTATGCCAAGAGGAAATAAGATTAACCTAAAAGTCTGGTCGGTGCAATTTGTATCATGTGGGTAACTGTCCGCCTGCGTGTGGCAAATGTGGAAAAGCTGGACACAAGACTGTGGAGTGCAAATCTAGAGGTGTGGCTATGGGTAATAACGCTACTCGAGTGATGGTTTGTTTTGGTTGTAGTGAAAGAGGACACAAGCAAGGAAATTGTCCTAAGGTTGGGAATTATCAAGATGGGAATGCTGCTGCTCCAGTGTATGTTGTAGGGAATGTGGACAAGCCTCAAGGTCCGAACGTGGTGAACGGTACGTTCTTACTTGACGCTCGTTATGCTAGTGTACTGTTTGATTCTGGTTTAGATAGGAGTTTTGTGGATATACAATCCAGCCGCCTTATCGATAAAGAACCAATAGAGTTGGCAACTAGTTATAATGTGGAAATAGCAGATGGGAAAATTGTTAGCACTAATTCGATACTAAAAGGGTGTTCCTTAAAGTTAGGTAATCACGTGTTTGAGATCGATTTGATGCCAATAGAGCTAGGATCTTTTGATGTGGTGAGTGGTATGGATTGGTTGATTGCGCATAGTGCGGTGATTGTTTATAGAGAAAGGTTAGTCCAGATTCCGTTGAGGAATAGGGTATTAACTATGAAAGGAGATGAATGTACTTCTCGTTTGAAAGTGATTTCTTGCTTGAAATTGATGAGGTATATGGAGGAAGGTTGTGATGTATTTCTAGCTCAGATCTCTAGTGATGGTGAAGTTGAGAAGAAATTGGAAGACGTGCCAGTAATTAGAGATTATCCTGAAGTTTTTCCTAAAGAGTTTCCGAGACTGCCGCCACCTCAAGAAGTTGAATTTCGGATTGATTTGGTGCCGGGAGCTGGGACAGTATCTCGCGCGCCTTATCGATTAGCGCCGTCAGAGTTGAAGGAGTTATCTGATCAGTTGAAAGAATTGATGGATAAGGGATTCATTAGACCGAGTTCATCGCCATGGGGAGCACCTGTTTTGTTCGTGAAGAAGAAAGATGGATCGTTCAGAATGTGTATTGACTATCGAGAGCTTAACAAATTGACGATTAAGAATCGGTATCCGTTGCCGAGGATTGATGATTTATTTGATCAGTTGCAAGATTCATGTGTGTACTCGAAGATTGACTTAAGATCGGGTTATCACCAACTGAGAGTTAGAGAGGAAGATGTTCCTATACCAGCTTTCTGTACTCGATATGGACATTTTGAATTCCAAGTGATGCCTTTTGGTTTAACGAATGCACCTGCCGTATTCATGGATCTTATGAATCGCGTGTGTAAACCGTATTTGGTTAAGTTTGTCATAGTGTTCATTGATGATATTTTATCTACTCCAAAAGTAAGAAGGAGCATGAGAAGCACTTGAGGACGATTTTGGATTTGTTGAAGAAAGAGAAGCTTTATGCCAAGTTTTCGAAGTGTGAATTTTGGTTGGAATCTGTGTAGTTTCTTGGGCATGTGATTGACAACAAATGTGTTCATGTAGATCCTGCCAAGATTGAAGCTATCAAAGATTGGTCGGTACCGACAACGCCGACTGAAGTTCGTCAATTTCAAGGTGTAGCGGGGTATTATCAAAGGTTTATCAAAGGATTTTCGTTGATCGCTAAGTCTTTAACTAAGTTTACTGAGAAGAATAGAGAGTTTGCGTGGGGACAAGATGAAGAGACCGCCTTCCAAACTCTTAAAGAAAAGCTGTGTTCTGCACCGATTTTGTCGTTACCTAAAGGAACTAAAGATTTCATGGTCTATTGTGACGCGTCTCACAAGGGCTATGGAGCGGTATTGATGCAGCGCGAGAAGGTGATCGCTTATGCGTAAAGAAAACTGAGAAAGCATGAAGAAAACTATACGACTCATGATTTAGAGCTTGGAGCTGTTGTTTTTGCTTTGAAGTTGTGGAGACATTATTTGTATGGAACCAACTGTGTGGTGTTTACTGACCACAAGAGTTTACAACACATATTGGATCAGAAAGAGTTGAATATGCGTCAAAGAAGATGGATTGAGTTACTGAGCGATTATGACTACGAGATTCGTTACCACCCTGGTAAAGCGAATGTGGTAGCTGACGCGCTTAGTAGGAAGGAAAGGGAAAAGCCGCTGAGAGTTAGGGCTTTGGTGATGACTGAAGATGTTGACTTGACCGAGTTGATATTGAAAGCTCAAGCCAATGGGTTGTTGAGGAATAATGTTAATAAAGAGAGTTTGGGGAGAACGATGAAGCCGTTGTTTGAAGAAATGTCGAGTGGGATGAGATATTTTGATAATATAATCTGGTTACCTTTGTGTCCACCTGAGAAAGGAGCACAAGGAGTGCGAGATTTGGTGATGAATGAATCCCATAAGACGAAGTATTCGATACATCCTGGATCGGATAAGATGTATCATGATTTGAAGAAATTGTATTGGTGGCCGAATATGAAGGCAGATATTGCGCGCTACGTCGGTAAGTGTTTAACTTGTGCGAAGGTTAAGGCTGAACACAAGAGACCGTCCGAATTATTGGTTCAACCTGAGATTCCTGAATGGAAGTGGGAGAAGATTGTTATGGATTTAGTAACAGGTTTACCTAGAACTACTAGCGGTTGTGATATGATATGGGTGATAGTGGATAGATTGACTAAATTTGCACACTTTCTGCCTATGAAGAAGACGGATAGTATGGGGAAATTTGCTGAGGTGTATGTGAAAGAGATTGTTTGCCGTCATGGAGTGCCTTTCAGATCGTGACAGTTGGTTTACTTCAGAATTTTGGAGATCTCTTCAACGTGCTATGGGCACCGAGTTGAGTTTGAGTACTGCTTATCATCCCGACACCGACGGCTAAAGTGAAAGGACTATACAAACGTTGGAGGACATGCTCCGAGCGTGTGTGATAGATTTTGGTGGTAGTTGGGAGCATCATTTGCCTTTAGTAGAATTTTCATATAACAACAGTTATCGTGCAAGTATTAAGGCTGCACCGTTTGAAGCGTTGGTGTAGATCTCCAGTGTGTTGGAGCGATGTAGGGGAAAGTCAACTGACTGGACCTGAAATGATTTTTGAGAGGACCAAGAAGATTGTGCAAATCAAGAATCGATTATTAGCTGCAAGAAGCCGACAGAAGAGTTATGTCGACAATCGTAGGAAGCCTTTGGAATTTGAGATTGGAGACATGGTTATGTTTAAGGTATCGCCATGGAAAGGTGTGATTCGTTTTGGGAAGAGAGGAAAGTTGAGTCCGAGGTATATTAGACCTTTCAAGATCAATAAACGAATTGGGCCGGTTGCTTATAAGTTGGAGTTGCCAGAGGAGCTTAGTGTTATTCATAACAAGTTTCACGTGTCGAACTTGAAGAAGTGTTTAACGGACCAAGAATTGGTGATTCCTTTGGATGAGATACGACTTGAGGATAAGTTGCATTTTATTAAGGAACCGGTGGAGATTATGGATCGAGAGGTTAAGAAGCTTGTGAAGGTACGATGGAATTCTAGACGTAGACCAGAATTCACGTGGGAGCGTGAAGATTTCTTCAAGGAGAAGTACCCATATTTGTTCTAGTGGTACGAAATGTGAGTATAAGAGGAGGCGAACGCCAGAACGTCATTCTATTAAGGAGGGGAGGATGTAACACCCCAAAAATCGAGGTCATTATTTAATCCTATTTTACGTATATTTTTGAAATTTTTTAAAATTTTTATCGTGGAATTATTTGACAGTTTATGTTGAAACCAATAAACGAGGCTAAATTTCTACATTTGACGATTTAAGAAGAATCGATAGTGATCGCGATACCGAGGGATGCCCAAAATCTATATTTTATTATCGATTGATCGATATTTGAATTTTCGAGATTTTTATTTTTATTTGCGTGTTAAGTCGAATCGGAACCATTTTTATATTATTTGGTGTGAGTATAGGCATATAAATATGTTTTAGAAAGCCGGGACGAATCTCGACTCCCGCAAAAATTCAAAACCGACTAGTGAGTCGATTCTCGCTCATAAAATGTGTCGTTTAATTTTAAGGCCAAAAGATAGCCAAAATTGCCACTTTGGTCCCTAAAAGTTTACAAAAAGGAGCATCACAACACACATTCATTTTCACCACCAAAAAATTTTAACCTCTCCTTTCTTTCTCTCTTTACCGCCGGTCACCCACCAAACCACCACCACCATTGATTTTTTTTAGTTTTTGAAGAAACTAATCAAAGACCTATCTTTGTAATCTCTTTGTAAGTATTATTAATCACTAAAAACATCCATGCATTCATTTGATTTTTCCAAAAATCGAAGATTTTTAAAAATGGGGTTTTGATTTAATTAAGCTATATGGATGTTTAGATTACATGTTTGTGATGATAATTAACTATAAAAACAAGATGTAAAAATGTGTTTCTTGGTGTTTTTGTTCTCTAAAACCCACGTCCCTATGGGGGTGTTTGTTTGATTTTGGTTTTGATCCTAATTTATTATGGATATGTGTTTGTTATCATGTTTTTGATGTTTTTGATTGATTAAAAAATATTGCATGTGTAGTTTTTGAAATGGGTTTTTGTAAAAGATTGTTCATCCAAGTGATATAAGATGCTTAGGATGTTTTAGATTATTCATATGATGTTAGAATAGGTCTATTAATCATTAGAAGTGATTGGAATGGTGATTTGATTAGAGTTTTAAAAGTTTCATTTTTAATCAGAATATTGAGGCACGTTTTAGTGGATTTAAGGCTAAGTCCAGGTCATAAGGATTAGATATAGTTGTAGAATTTCTTTTTATCTTCGTTTCGATATAAGATAGAGCTTTTAACTCCAAACGAGTCAAAAGTTATGTTAGTTTGAAGTTTTGTGTACCGGGAAATGAAAGTCGACATAATCCGAAATTGTGTTCGATTTTAGGTCAAATCTCGGGGACTATAACTAGAGTTTTAAAAAGGATTGAGAGTTGTTCTTTAGCTATAAACCCTGGGTTTTTTATTAGACATAGGAGTCAAATTTACAAGAGGTATATTTAAAATGAGTCAAAAAGGTCTTACAACGTGAAGGTACAAAACTGTCTGAAATTTGAAGTTTAGTAATGTGACGAGCAGTGAGTCTTAGAAGTGAGAACTTTTTATGAAATTTAATATGGACTTTCTACAGGTTATAACTAAATTTTACAAATTTTCTCATAATTTATAGTGATGTCTAAGTATAGGAAAATAGCCCGTACATTTGGTATGTACCGGCAGAATTGTAAAATGAGCAACACTTTTAGTAAAGTAGAAAAATGGTACGAGTCTAGTAATTATCACTTGTTTGGATTTTGGCGTGAGTCTTTAGAAGTCATAATTGAATTTATTTGATTTAATTCAGTACCTAATAGTATATAAATGAGTTGACTCATTATGCGTTTATTCGCTAGGTGTTGTGATCGAATTTCCCGGGCATCCTCATCATCGGTGATCGTCTTCCATTACTTCAACTAATACTTTTACATAAGGTGAGTCTATAGCCTCGCTCTTTATTTATTTCAAAAGTTTTTACCCGCGAGGGGAATATATGCTATTTAAATGAAAATGAACATAAGTCATGAATGATTGTTGGACCCGAATGTTGCCTTAAGTTATGTTGAGTACCTAGTTGTAAAAGTCCCTAAGTTCATGAACCGTTAATTATTTGTCTAGTTCTAATGTGAATTGGAAATAGCAGCCTATACAATTTGTGGTACTATGGGGTTAACGACCCAATTTGATACGAGAGTTGTACCTTGAGTGTCCTCTACGTACGGATATTGTGTATAAGAAATAAGGTATAATTACAACTAATGCCTTTAGAAGGGGCAATGGTTTCAATGTGATCATGTCGGCATTTAGCGCGGGTGATTAAATTAGCGGATCGGTGTCATGAGCTTAAACACAATTATTAGCTATTGC